>JAKJJM010087618.1:0-11951 GCA_021901965.1 Pipa carvalhoi
CGCAATCGAGATCTCGCCCAATGCCATCGCGAGAATTCTCGCGCGATTAAGACCGCAAAGACTCAATCGAGTCTTTGCGCTCTTAATAACTTTCGCCCCATATGTCCCATTAATGTTCGACTGACTATGCCTGAGAACGCATTGATTAGCTTCTATCACCATTTACTTCTTTGCCAAGGAAGTCCACTGTTTAGTGAATAAGGAGTGGTAAATTTGTGCTTTTCAAAGCTAATGGACCCAAAGGGATGCATATTTTCTGTGCCTGGCAATTTTGCACTTTTTGTGAATAACCCCCTAAATCTTGCTGAATTAACAACAACCCAGGAATGTGTGATACACTTTTACACTACATTACTGAGATCAGAATATAAACCTAACAAACACAAAACAGCAGCCTACAAAGGGCGAAATTTATAAAAGTCAAAAAGGCCAATTTCAGTCTGTTCGACTTTTATCGGAGGTACAAAATCTGGTACTGATCGAAAAGTTTCAATCAATACTTTTCATAGGTACCCGGTTTTGTACGGTGGATAAAAGTAAAAAAGGCTGAAATTGGCCTTTTTGACTTTTATAAATTTCGCCCAAAGCGTCATATAATCAATTGTACATTTCTACTTCATTTGCACTTGGGTGAGCTATATATAATATTAAATAATAGTAAATAAAAATGAAAAACTAAAACCACCGTATTACAATGTTGAATTACTAAATATTTACAAAACGTTTAGAAATACAAATATATGTATTTGGACTGTGCATTGAAACACAGTTCTGTTTTGATACTGGTGACATCCATTGAACAAAGTAAAAAATAATGCTTTTCAGTTCGTAAGGCACATTGAGCAGTTTAGCTTGTTTCATGAAGTTGCAGATGATTTGATCCGTTGAACCTGCTGCTCTCCAACATTTCTAAATTTTGTTTTCAGCATCATTGGTCAAGTTGTTATTTGATGTACTATGAGTTTAAGATTCTAGGCTCACCTGATAACCTCTTTAATTTGTCTAAAATTCGAAGTTGTCTTATAAGCTGTATGGTTCATGAATTACATAAAGAATTACATAGATGTAAGGCTAACTTCATTTATTCCACAGATTTTTTTACTGGTCCCCGAACTCAGCAGCATCCTCTATACTTACAAGATCATAACATCTTCTCCAGCTACAGTGAAGCACTAAATTCCCAACCTCAACCTGTTTCAGCTTGTCAGAGGATCCCACAGGTTTGGTATCATTTTTACAATAAGACCCTAAAGTGGAACTGTATTTATATGTGTATCTCAAAAATCACAAAATCATTAAAATTTGCAGCAGCCCAAAGCACGTTGAACTAGCCAAACAATTAGACAATTAATTATGTGAAATGTATTTATTTGTAATCCATTATACCCTGTTAGGTACACTTTGTATATGAGTCCCCCTTTCATGCTGGGATGTTAAACCCGGACCCTCAGCTAGGGGTGTAGTGTTTTCAGACATACTCAGTGTTTGATTTTCCTCTCTTCTTGTTCCCCTTCTCAATATCCTTCCTGTAACTTCTCTTTCACTGTTTGTCCATTGCTGTATGTTGCTATCTCTTAAGTTCTCTTTTATTTGTTATATAATTTATACAGATTTTGTATTACTGCTGTTTTTTATTTGTAATTTTTTTCTACAACATCTCACTCAAACATTTTTTCTTTTCTTTCAGCTCCACAGTACATTTGAATCAAGGTCATATTCATATTTTTCCACTTCAGCTTTTTCCCCTAGCTACGTCAATACCACAGCACCATGTGACTCTTCCAGAGCTGATCCAAAACAACTCTCCCATTACCCCTTAACTCGTGATAACTTCAGTGCTGATACTGACTCCTTCCCACCTGAACAATCTTTATCTATACCGTGTATTTCTCAAAATCTACCTGTACCAAATGAGGACACAATGTTCCCACAAGCATCCTGCACAAGGAATCATTATCCCAGCTCTGTAACAGAAACTAGTAGCCTTAGTCAAGCTGCAGTATCTCCCCATACTGATACCTACCCTCTGTACTCAGAACATTCTTCCCTCGACCCTCCTCATATGTTCCCTCTTTCTAAACTACGAAATAAGGTGGTAAATAACAAACCCAGGAAGCCAACAGCAGATAATACCTCTGTTAACCAGGCTCACATTTCTGTGGAAGGTAAGCAAAAAGCAGCTAAATCTTAATGGGGAAAAAAGAATTAGTCAGTCAGTTGTGTAGGTCACAGAGGCTCTATTTAAAGAAGAGCTATAAGCTTGTTATGTTAAGGGGAAGGGGGAGATATTCACAGATCGGTGACTTAAGCTCCAGTGCTGCCCCTGATCTGTGTACTCTGCCGATGTCTTCTTGTCTTGACAGCCGCCACAATTCTCTTCACTTCCTCTTCCTGTGTGTATTGTCAACTAGAGCAAATGCAGTAGAAGTGTTACATCAGAAATCTGCTTCCGCACTTGCTTTATTTGGCGAAATTGACAGGAAGAGGAAGTGAAGAGGATTGTGACACCTGTCAAGATAAGAAGACATCAGCAAAGTACAGAGAGCAGGGGCAGTGCTGAATCTTAAAAGTGCAATTGGTCAGTAACTTCCCCCTACCCCTTGCAAATCACCCCCTGATATAACCTTACGAAGGGGTTTCTCCTGAAACTGTTGTGTGAATTGTTTTTTCATCTGCAATAAATGGAATAATTCCAATTTTATACAGCTGAGTGACTGCTAGTTGATTTTTGATGTTCTACTTTAGGCCTAAGCTGGGGAGTCTGCACAGTTTGCTCCTGTGAAAGAAACTGATGGAGGTGCCTGAGAATTAACATATTTGTGCTTTTGGTGGCAGACAAACAGGCTTTCCTAAATGCTTATTTTTCCTATGTCTTGAGATTTTTTTATACTGGATAATACAGTCTCCTAATAAACCACATTTGTTCATTTAGCCTACATGCCAGAAACACAATAAACCCACAATCTTTCCCTTCCAAGCCACCCATTTGTTTATTTCTGCTTATTCTGCATACTTTATTTCACAAGTACATGGCAGCCTTTGTAGCAATTTAGCTCCACCCCTTGCTGAAAAAGCTGGTTTCCTGGGCATTGACTTCAGAGAGAACCATCACCGAGTGAATGCCTTGTTTATATTCACAGTTTAATGTACCATATGACATTCCCGGCCAGTCAAACACTATAGGCCTTATTTACTAAAGACTGAATAGTCGCGTATAGCTTTTAATTTGCATTTCATTGCCACATCCCCATGTTCGCTTATTGAGCAGACTCTGTGATGTGGTGAATACATGCCTAATTCAGGTGACTACGATAGTCATGATCTTACACAGCACTTCACATATCGATGGAGCAAATTTGAGAAGGTAGTTGCTCCAAATTCACCCATTTGAGGGCAGGGCTCTGTTGTGGCGTAAGGTGACTGTTCATTCAAAAGCGTCAATGGCAACTGTGACTAAGTGACAACATGAACTAGGGACAAGGTGACATAGAAATAGATGTATTATTCACTTATATACAGTTAGGGATATGGTGAGCATCACGTCACCGCATTTCACTGGGGGAATTCTCATCAATTCGAATGACTTTGCATTCTACTTCTGTTCCACTAAATACGCCACACAATCCAGTGTCCATCACTGTCTGCTTGTTTGACAAGTCTATTTGCCGCTTAGTCTAGTGGTCGGCAAAGTGTTTTAGGGAGGGAGCCATATCGCTCCCTCCTCCCCCGGCGGCTCTTTCCTGAAGAGCCGCAAAGGGGGAGGAGCGAACGCACCCGATCCCATGACCTGCCGACGTCCAATCATGAGCGTCGGAGGTCATGGGGCGGAGCTAGAGAGTATGTCGCACTTTGCCGACCACTGGCTTAGTCAATAAGGAGAAGTGAATCCACGACGATACGACTCAAATTGGAGCGAAGTAAATTTGACTGGTGAATTCATCCTTTAGTCACTAAGGCCCTATGTGTGATAATGTGTCAGGGTTCATTAGTATATTAATGAAGATTCAATATAGTGGCAGTGAGATAGTAGCACCAGCAGTCCTATAAGATAACTCTACAGTCCCAAGGTACTGTAGATAGGCTGACAGATCTTGTACTTTTTTAGCATAACAGGTATGGTTAGTGAACGTTAGTTATTCTTTAATCACTGTAAGAAAATGTTCCATGTTTGAGCCTTTAAAAGGACATTCCTGTAAATAAAAACTACACTTGGCAACATTTAAAATCCTGTTTTGCTAATTACTCTAAACCCCACAAGCAACAGCAGTACTTTATAGCTGAACAGATGTCAAGTCACCTAGAAATATAAACTCCCGTGAATTTCTGCTTGTTCTTGTTAAAGGATCCTTACACACAGTGAAAGAGAAATGCTTTTCAATTATTTAACTATTGCAGCACCAGTGTTTATATTACGGTGTTTAGTCAAAAGAGAAAAGACTTATGTTTCTTAACTCCTTTCTTTCAGCAGCTATGCCAGACTTCTCCACAGATTCACCATCCTGTGGTACAACTGAACAAAAGACAACGGTAAAGCCCACAAAGCTTTCAGATTTTGTTATCTATCCTATTTTGTGGATAGTTCTTTAATTATGCAATATTATAGTTGCATCTTGAAATATGTAGAGCTGGGTAAAATCTTTATATATATATATATAAACTTTGTCTTTAATGTCTGCCTTCAGCATTAGTGTATCAATAGAAAAAAGCAATTTGTAGATTTAAAGACATTCTTTCTCAAACAGATTAGGGTGGTTATTCTTTAAAGTGCAAACATTCATGTAAAGGTTCATTTGACACTTCCCCAGCTCCACTTATTCATCTGACTCTGCGATGTGGCACATATCCATCCAATTCAACACCTTATGACGCTCACAGACTTAAGCACCTTTTCCTATTTTCCAAGAATCGATGTGCATGGAAGAGACACATTTGGCTAGGCTTTCTTCTCTAAATGCCCTGATTGACTTTGCCAGCTCAAAGGTGGTGAAGCAGGGTTCTGATGGTAGAGCTCCTGTTTGGTGTAAGGGCACTGTACACAACATGGGCTAGGAATAGTGTTGCATACAGTAAAAAGAGATATAAAAATCACTTGTTGTAATGAAGGTGACTTTAATATGATGACAATAGCGGGGACCAAAATGTGAGTGTGATAACAATGTCCTTCCTAATAATTAATCCTACTTCTTAATAGTATTTTGGTATTAAAATAAGAAAAATGTAGTTAAAGTGACATAGTCTCCTTTAAACAAAAATAATGGGAATTGTGTGTAAATGATGTCACTTCTCTTTACTTGATCAAATTCGCATCATTATGCATCCCGCTACTGTGTCTTCTAGCGCCTATTGCTGTTGCCATTTTCGCTAAGGGAATCCACTGTATAGTGAGTAAGAAGTAGCAAATTTGTGTCTGTTGGAGCAAAGGGACGTGCAATAACACGCATTTTCTATGCCTGGTGAAGTCTTACTTTGAAGAATAAGCCTTTTAATGCAACAGAGATTTTTTTGTGTCACTGAGTGGCAGAGATATCTGTGGGTGTGGGTACTGTATTTATACAAATGGATTTGATAATCTGGTCATTAATGGAATCCTGAATGGAAAATTAAAATTTACCATAAAAAGAAGCATCTTCTGGCTTAGGGCAGAATTTACTCAAAGTTTATTCGATGTAACAATCGACGTCAAGTTTAGTAAATTTCGCCCTTAGAGAGCACCTGTTGTCAAGGAAGCACTTAAGGGAAGCAGGGCACCATATTTACCTAATTCTCATTGTTAACTGATAGCTTGCAAGTATCTGTTTACCTTGTGTCCTGATTGTCTCATTGCGTTTGAGCAAAGGTGGCATACATTCTCTGATATCTAAATAATGAGTGGCAAAATTGGCCTCTTTCTGCTATTTACTGAATACAAATGAAGTATACAGTGGGATTATGTAGGGATTATTTCTTTGATTATCTAATGCAGATTGTCTGTCTTTCTGTTTAGGCAGCTACAAGGACAGATCTCATCTCTTTCACTGGCATTGCTGCTGCTGCTGCACAGCCTCTAGTGTCTCCCACAAGTCAGTGTATACTGGGCTTCCCCCCTCCACCCCCAATCTTTCTGAGTCCTGTATTTTGTCCCCAGAGCAGCAATTCTGTCTCTGGCTCCACAGACCAGTCCATCTTATCTCTGCAACCTAAATCAGAGCGACTCTCTCCAACCCCTGGCTGTGGTAAGCACTTATTAATAACACTATGATCTAAAGAATTTCATTGTTGTTTTTACCAATTTTGTTTTAGTGCATTTTAATGGGCATTATGCATATATATGTTTAACATGAACCCAATAAACTGGGTTTGCATAAAAATTAAATAATGCTATTGTTTTTATAAGTGGCTTTTAGAAAACTCATATAAAAGGGATATCCAGCCTCTGGGCAAGGAATGACTCAAACACAGTCCTCTACAAAATAAATATTTTTCCAATATATTTTATTAATAATTTCGTAATGCGACAGTTTGTGTTCTCAGTCATCTGCTCAGTGTTGTATAGCCTATGACCTATAATACAACTGCAATGAAAGCCAGTGTTGGATTTACATGTCAGGAGCTTATAGCCATAGAATGTTTGGTGCCTTAGCCCACACCCACTAACCACACCCCTTTATAAAAACATATAGACTAAATTATACAGTGAACTGAACGGTTGTGTGACATAATTTCATGCGAAGTGTAGTAACAATTGTCAGCATCAACACTTCACTATTAAAAATACTTCTGAACAGAGTTTTATCTGCTGCTCGCAGAAACTCTGTTTGCCTGTTCTTGAAGTGCATGAAGCGCGTCCACGACTATTTCAGCGGCGCGCCTCATGCACTTCGCGGAAATGCCTTTGCAAAGGCATTTTCGGAGGCGTTCGCCACTTGGAAAATCTGGCCCTTAAAGTGAACATCCCTATTAAGAGATTTTATTATTCGAATTCATGTTGTTGTACCCTAAAGTACTGTATACTGGCAAGTAAAGTAGATCAGCATTAAAAAAAATAGTTTCATTCTAAAAAAAGTTATAGTACTTTTTGTGCTTGTATTTGTCTGCTGCTTGTTTACCAACACAGCAGTCCTGTCTCACTTTGCAGCTGAAATACTGGCTATATTTATAACAGGGAGATTAATTATGGAAAAGACTCCGTAATGTATTTTGCCAACTGCAGTTTTCTGCATATGGCAAAATACATAAATACCCCACAAAACATCTGAGGGATTCCCCGAGATGGTTTGCAGCAAGGAAAAATCTGGCAGACCTATTTCCCTGTGAAGACATAGACATGGTTGCTGGCTCTACTAGGGGTATGTTAATGTACTTAGAAAATGAGGTGTCCAAGCTGCATGCCAGTACATACAACACACCGTCCAAAATGTATCCACCACCAGGTACAAGTAAATCCAAAGTAAAAAAAGTAGAACAGTGCGCAAAAGTAGATTAACTACACCATTTATTCCAACTTCATCATTACATGTTTTCGGCCATCATGAGCCCTTTCTCAAATGACCATGGCCTTTTGAGAAAGGGCTTACCATGGCCCGAAACATGTAATGATGAAGTTGGAATAAATGGTGTAGTTAATCTACTTTTGCGCACTGTTTTACCTTTTTTCCTATGTAAATGTACTTATGCATACTGAAAACTGTGTGTGACAAAACGCATAATATCCTCTGGTGCCATAAACAAACCATCGTTTTTATTATTGTAGCCTGATGATCTTATCAACACAGTGACTGGGATAAAAGCTATGTGTAAAGGCAAAAACTGTACTTTTAAATAAAACATTTATGCAATGGAAATTTTCCAAATACAATGCAGTGCTGAAGTAATTAATAAAAAAATATGAATCTCCCTGGTAAATATAGCCAGTATTTCAGTTGCAAATTAAGTGCCATATATGATTATGGGATGATAATATTCCTTATCAACATATGACAAGAAAAAAAGTGAGTGTCCCCTTAACATATATATAAAGCTAAAACAACACGCACATGCAATTTCGACTGTGGTTTTTGTTTGTTTTAGTTAATCCTGACATGTTGTTTAACAGGAGCTGAGCAGAAAGACTCACTCTGTGTGCCATGCCTTCAGCCTTCTGGTTCCTGGAGCAGGACTGAGAGCAAAAAGGTAAACAGAGCAGATATAGCACTTGCCTTTGCTCTATTATTGCCTAATTTTTTAGCTTCTTCATGCAAATTTCAAATAGGTGAAATCTCACATGCTGGGGTTTGTGGTACTACAACAGTCATGGGCCACAAGGTCGCTGGAAGGACAAAATTAAGATACAGTTGTATGCATTCCACCTATGTCAGCATTTGCTCAGTGAATGAAAATAATTGTATCTTGACTTCAGTCTATGGCAGTATCCCAGAAGTGATTGACAACTAAGTCACTGGCCTGTGAAGAAGAAGCGAATTTGCGACTTCCCCAGTGTAGTATCATGAACTGACGCAAAATTAATGAATTTTAGTCAATAACTCCCATGTCCTCCAGCTTTTTCTTTCCACCTGTTGAGCATCAGTTGTTAATGGTTATGGAGGCTAAATAAACTGGAAGACACAAATAACTAAACTATAAATAATCTGATATATGCAGTTTCTATATCCAGCTCAGGTGGTGCCTTACTTTATTACACTGTCATTTCCCCCAAGGTGGAAAGCAGACGCGTAACGCATATCTCTGCCGAGCAGAAGCGACGCTGTAACATTAAGATAGGGATTGACACTCTGCAGAATCTGGTGACAACTCTACATGGACAACACATCAACCAGGTAGATCCATGAGCTCCAAGATGGAGAAGGAGGAAATGAGAGGTTGCACAGAGATGGTGAAGGGTGGGAGATTATCATATATAAACTCAATGATTTAATGAAGCCAAGATTATTATTATAAAGCTCTGCTTGTATTGGCACTTCCTGAAGGGTATACCAGGGATGGCAGAGTAAAGAGTTGTCTTGACCACCTAGCTGATGCAGCAAAAACTTGGTGGTAAAACTATTTTATCAGAACCTAGACTTCTCCAAAGAAAATAAGAAAACATTTTAATCTCATTTTTAATGTCATTCTCCATTCCCCCTTAGTGCAAGGGAAATTGTTACGTGTGGAACACAAGTCATGAGCTCTGGTCATAACACTTGTGTGGGGTATGCAGTCTGCAATTAATCCTGCTGGGGGTAGCATTCTGATACCTCAGTTTTTGGTTATAAGAGGACCTAGTCCATCATGCGGTAGTGACTCTGGAAGATCATGTAAAAGCAACATTAAGTTATCTTTTCCAACACTTTGGTGAAAGCCCTGGCAAGCTGGTACTATCGGTGATCTTGTATGGTTTAGAGAGAAGATGTTGCCTAAAGCTATTCATACATGTATGTATGTGTAATTTTGTACAGATTTGACCAAATTAGACCTTCAGAGTGATGAGCCTATTATCTGATTGCACTGTGGCTGATTGATCTGAATAAGGAATTTAAATAATTGGATTCCTTTCTTCAATTGCATAGGTACCTCAGCCTACCTGTCCATTCTTCTCCACAGCTTGATTGCCATCAAATCATTTATAAAAGAAAATAACTTTGAATACATTTGTAATTAGTTTAACATGTAGCTTTGCCATTTTGCACATCCCTCTTTGATCCATTCCATTAATGTCACACTCAAAGGGGGTGCACCCCCTAAGTTGGGTTCTGTGTGAATATGTTTACAGAATTAGAAATTACTATGACTGTTTTAGGCCAAAAAGTCACCCAGGGTTTTAAGACTAACCCCACTCAATCACCCTCCAAAAACCTGCCTGCCTACTTCTTACTCCCAACTCACTTTTGCTAGCGGGTTAGCAGGCAGACTGCAGTAGGCATTTTGGAAGATAGACATGTGTCCTAGCACCATGGAAAGTCATAAGTGTCAGTTTAATATTCAGGCATACCTTATGGGGAGTTTGTGGAAGAGAGAGACTTGGTCAGGTTGGATGGACCTACAGCAAAAATAGGTTTCAGATTTGTTAAGGCAGTCTGTTATATGAGGTACATGTTCTTAGAGCTGCTTTGTTCTTATTTCCACAGATAAGCAAGGCAACCACCCTGCAGAAAACAGCTGAATATATCTGTAAGCTGCAGCAGGAGAGGGCTCAACTACAGGAAGAAGCACAGCATTTACGTTGTCAGATAGAAGAACTCAATGATAGCATCAAGTAGGCCTTAAACTATACAATGTTATTCTGCTTCATGCACTATATAAGTGACATGCAGGAAAGAAACATAATTTATTGAATGGAATGTAAAGTTATGGTTATTTGCAGATAGACTGAGCCAGCTGAACTATAAATTCATTTGACACCAAAAAATATAACCTTTTTATTACAGAGAAGTGTGTATATTCAGTATTTTTAAAATTTCAAGAGATGAATACAAATCTGAAGGTTTAGGGGTTTGTGGATGTTTTAGAGCTAATTGACACTGACCTTATATAATCTTTTCTGCTTTTGTAGTGGAGAGTGTTTGTTATAGCACATGCTTATCTAATTTCATTTGGGGGTACCAGTAAAAGAATAAGTCAAATCAATTAGTCAAGATTAGGGATCTCTGATGAAGGATCTATTCTGATTTGTTAGAAAGATGAGTACTGTGGTATTAATACTTTCTAATTAACTGGACTAATTTCAATTTTTTGCAGATGATACTAGACTCTATAAAGTAGTTAATACAAAGGAGGATAGTACTTCATTACAGATGGATGTAGTTACATTGCAGGTTAGGGCAGGAAAGTCACAGATGAGGTCAGCGGCAGCAAATTGAATTAGCTGAGCTCTGCTATTCGAATTTGCCGCCGCTGACGTCATCTGTGACGTCAGAGGCTCCTGATTGGCTAATACAAACCAGGAAGTGCTGGGGAGAACTGAGTCTCCCCACCGGCTCCCGCATTGAACAGCCAGATGTAGCAAGCGGTGCACGCATGGAAGCACTGCTCGTTACATTTACTATACACAATGGAAATTCCGATTTTTGAAAACAAAAAATGCCGTTTTCGATTTGGAAATCTGGATTTCCAAATCAAAAATGCCATTTTCAATTTATGCATATCGAAAATGGCATTTTTGATTTTAATAAATAACAAGGGGGCATCCTCTATGTTTAGAGAAAAGAAAGTTTCTGCAACAACATAGAAGGGATTTTTTTTACTGTAAGAACAGTGAAGCTATGGAACTCTCAGCCTGAAGAAGATGTCATGGTTAATTCCATTAAAGAGTTCAAAACTGGTTTGGATGCTGTTACATACCTGGGCCACGCTCCATCGGCTCCTTCCTCTTCTCCGGCCTCCCGCACGATAACTGAGCTGCGGCGCTCCGTGCGCGGGAGGTCGGCAGTTCCCTTTGATGGACGGTCGTCATTGCTAGGCAACGACGTCCGATGGAACGCTCCTCCCCGGCACTGGGCGGCAGGTTTAAAAGGCAGCATTCTCAGGCACAGGTTGCCTGAATATCTTCTCCCATTTAGGCCCCCTTTCATGTGTTCTTGGTTCCCTTTTGGGAGGAGGCCCTTAAGGCTTTTGAACTTTTAAAACGTTCTTTTGCTTCTGCTCCTATTCTTCATCATCCTAATGTGCACAAAGAATTCTTTCTGGAGGTTGATGCTTCCTCTGAAGGAGTAGATGCTGTTCTTTCTCAGACTTCGCTATGGAGAGATTTCATCCATGTAGATTGTTTTCTAAAAAATATTCCCAAACTGAAAAGAACTACACGATCGGGGACCGTGAACTTTTAGCAGTCAAAATGGCTCTAGAGAACTGGTGATACCTTTTGGAGGGGGCGTTATTTCCCATCACTATTTTCACGGATCACAAGAACTTACAGTACCTTCAGTCTGCACGTTGTCTTAATCCCCGTCAAGCTAGGTGGTCCTTGTTTTTTGCTCGCTTTAATTTCATTCTTACCTATC
>JAKJJM010087640.1:0-12122 GCA_021901965.1 Pipa carvalhoi
TTATGGAAATCGAGAAACACCGATTTCCATAATCTGGAAATCGGGACTGGGCAAATTAAGTCCGAAAAGACTCCAATCGAGTCTTTTCGGGCTTAATAAATTTCGCCCCTAGAGTGAAGCAAATTACTTGATTATTTTCTTGATTATATGCTTGTAATTTGCTTCACTTGTTCTTTGTTAAGCACCTTTCCCATGTCTGTATTATAAATGTATTGTTGGATTGTACAGCACTGCGTAACCTAGTGGTGCTTTATAGATAAAAATATTCATACATACATACATACAAATTTTCAGCAGGAAAACATTTTTGCAATAGAATTCTAATTAGACGTCATGCTCTTTTGGATACACGTGAATATATTTAAAGGGAGAGTTCACATATATTTCTCGATGCTTTGGCAAATTTAAGGCAATCGCATTATTTGGAGAATTGAAAGTGATTTGCATTCATCCCTAGAACTTGCTGTATTGTAAACAGATACTACTAATATATAAATAAGAGTAACGTGGAGTATATACATGTGGATAACAGTAAGGGATAGTTGTGGGCTGCAGGTAGAGGAGATGCAGTTAAAAAATATAAAGATTACTAAAAAGTACAGAAAAAAAAATACATACGCTTTTAAAAAAATGCACATTATATGGGTTTCTTTAACTGTATTTTATTATGGTGCCACAGGGATTTCCAACATTTGTTTATTTTCTAAATGATAGTATAACTCAGAATTTTGGGACTTGTGGTTCAACCAATACCAGATAAAGTGATTTGTCATTCAGGGACATTTTGGCGATGTCAGTACAGATTTTCATTTATATTTGATAATATTTTTCTGTTTTTCTGCCTTCCCTAAATTTGATGGACAGTACCATCCAGACAAGTATGAGCCTGATGTGACGACGGAGCAAGTGGAACAAGGTGCGCAGAAGTTCATCGAAATCAGTCAGGCATGGAAAATTTTAGGAAACGAAGAGACAAAAAAGGAGTATGACCTGCAGCGGCGTGGTAGGTTCCGGCAGGCCAGACCTGCATCAGATAAAGCTTTTAAGCATTCTGCAGCAGCTGTATTCCATTTCCCAGTATATGTTCCTTTAGCCATTGAGGTCTGTTATCAGCACTGTGTTAAGTACAGCACATGGTGGTCCATGTATGGAGACACGTGAATAAATGTAAAAGAGTGGTTGTGAACGCCATTTTGTGTGTGGCTTTTAAAATGGCTGCTGTTTTGGGCGCCATCCCACATAGATTTGCCCCCTTCCCCTCAGCAACATGCCACACACAAGATGGCATTCCCAACCGCTTATTTACTCAGGTGTCTCCATATCTTTGAACAACCCTGTATAAGGAGCAATAAAAACTGTAAAAATAATTCTTGTGTAAAAACAACAAAACAAAACAGATATTGATGTTATCTAGATAATAACTGAACTCTAAAACAGTTGTCCATACACCCCCAGTATGTGTTTTCTGCAATGTTGGAAGACAAAAATTTATATTCTATGATAAACATGTCAGATCCCGCAACATTTCAGTAGTTCTTGGAGTACAACTGCCAAGATGGAGGGCAGGAGTTGAAGTTTAAAATTAGCTGTAGGTTTAATATCGCTGAGCTACAATGTTGTGAAAGGAAATGTGCCCTTTCAACTCTTTACTTCTGTGCCTTTTTGATGCTGGACATGGCCATTTAACATTTACAAGGCAATTAGCCCCCACCTTGATTGACAGCTCACCTTGCGTATACATTCAATACAGTGTTTGGCTTTAGGTGTAATGAGTGAAGGAATGTCCAAACTGTCTGTTAAGGGGAGGTTGGAACTTGTAGCAGCATCTGGAGGATGTTGGCTAAATGTTTTTGCACTATTTGCATAGAAATATGACAATATCAGGCAAGTCATTGTATCTGTTTACCCCTTATTCCCTCATTATTCTCTCATACTGATCCATCCACCCCCAGTGTTTTAAAGAGGAACTAAACTTTGGCTTAATTCCTTATAAAATCGATAGGTCTGATGCTGCCCTCTCAGACCTAAAAACTGGAGCTCATGCACACTTTGGGTGAAATTTACAAAAGTCGAAAAAAAAATTTTTTTTCAACTTTTTCGCTGTGACAAGGGATGAAAAGCTTGAAAATTATGTTTTCAACATTTTTGCCCCCATTTTTTGGCCATTTTTGCCACGAAAAGAGGCGAAAAATGGGGGTGAAGAAGTTGAAAATGTAATTTTCAACCTTTTTGCTTGTTTTTTGTGGCGAAAAAGTCGAAAAAATTGTTTTTGACTTTTTGTAAATTTCACCCTAACAATGTTTAATTTCTCTGTCTGTGCACAAAATGCTCGTGCTGCAAAATTCCAACAACATCCTGATTGGTGGGTTTTAGATCCAATCAAGCAGATCGGCAGAGAGAATAGGAAAAGCAGGAAATTAAAAGCTGCAATCCCTGGACATACTAGTTACCTTTTATATAAAGCTTTTAACAATATATTTATAGATATTTTCACACCTTCATAGTCCTAAATGTGGTCTGTAAAGAAATGACACTGGTGTGAAAATGGTCACGGTTACATGGGGAAATACATTGTCGCTTTCTTTTTTTTTTTTATAGATGAAACAGTGGATTTTAAAGGAAAAGTAAAGCTGTTATTTTCCTGTCACTGATACTTTTTGTAATTCTTTGTTTGAACTAAACTCTCCTAATAAGTCACATTTGTTCATTTAGCCTACATGTCAGCCACACAATAATTCCACAGTTTTTCCCTTTCAAACCAAGCATGCATTATTTCATGAGTACATGGCAGTCTTTGTAGCAATTTATATCCACACACTGCTGAGAAAGCTGGTGTCCTGGGCACTGGCTTCAACAGAGCATGTGTGAAACCCAGTGTACCAGAGTGTATGCCTCATCAATATTCTCAGTTTAATGGACCATATAACATTCCCCAGCCAGTCAAATTCTTCAAACTGTTTAAATTTGATTTTGCCACTATTTGGCGATTTTTTTTTTTTGTTCACCGCTCTTATTGATTCAATTGAACAAAAAATGAAAAAAAGAAACAGTGAAATTATAAAAAAAAAATAGCAATATGTTCAAATCAGCACACTTTGCAGTGTTTTCAAATAGGGTCTTGTTCATTTTGATATCGTCGAGAATTTTCAATGGAAAGAACTGATCTGACTTTGGCTAAGTTTCAGAACCATTTCCCTAGGGAAGTAATGGGTTTTCAGCACTCTAAACCAGGTAAACACTCTTTGGCGATAAAAATGGTCCTATTGAGCTTTATAAATATCTGCGATCGTTGATATATTATCCATGTTTATCGTGATTTTACCAGCGTTAATAGGGTCGAAAATATTCTCAACTTTTATAAATATCCGCCTCTGTGTGATGTCAAGGGTCATCAGCATATTAGGGGGCCATTCTGCAAACTCCGAATTTTCCATTCCGAATTCACTAATAGCGAACTCCCATTATAAAATCGCGACGGCGACTAAAAAATTGTCGCGATTTTATAATGGGAGAATTGTCACGGTCGCAACTTTATAATGGGCGTTCGCTGTCAGTGAAATCGGGACAGAAAATTCGGAGTTTATGGAATGACCCCCTTAATGAAGATCCAATATAGCAGCCATGAGATAGTAGCACCAGCATTTCGATAAGATAACACTACAGCCCAAAGGTACCGATTTACTGCTTCGTAATATATCGATTTAGGCCGGCAGAACCTGTACTTTCAGTACATCATTTATGGTTAGGATACATTAATTCTTTAAATTAAGAGGCCTTTAAAAATGTGATGTTGTGAAGAAACCAGCCATGGCGATGTCTGTGTGAAATGGGGGCATGTACCTTATATAATCAATCATGTAGGGATAGAAGACAGGTTACAAGGAAAGGTGCACCAGGATTAGGATAAGGAACAGCTTTAGGAGAATGCTGTGCTTTGATCTTCGAATGGGCAGGTCATGTCTCTTAAACAGCACGTCAAGAAGAGCGTCCTGTTCAGCGTGAAATTCCTGGAAGTAAAAACCGCTTCATTAAACCTTCCACGGAAACATCACATGTAATGTATATCTTAAGGAGACACTGCGCCTAAAATACACCGCAAACCAATCAAAAATTCATAAGGATGTCATGAAGCCCAGGTTTGGGTGCAGTCATCCATATCTTTTCCTTTATTGCCATTTCATGTACACTAACAAGATCATGGTTCTCTAATGTAGCACTTACACGGGTCTGGTGTACACGTTCAGTTGTTTCATTTAGACAGCCTGGAAAAACACTTTATTTGCTCGCTGATGAAATCCATTGCGCCTTCTTTCACATAACATGCCAGCGAGCATATATGCCTGACCAATGTAGGCAAGTTTAAAGCGTATGCAGGTGTGATGTCACAGGATGGGTGTGGCTATTTAGTTACATAACTTCCTGGGAAGCAGGATAAGTAGCACTTTCTTTGGTCGTAAGCAAGTTGCAGCTCTGCACAAGGGTACATTACAATACTATTTTAAATAAGCAGATTAATGGAAACAACTTTAAAATAGCACACCATAATAAAATAAGTAACATAATAAAAGTTGCCATTTGGATTGGCTTGTTATTGACTTGACTTGTTATCTTTCAAGTTGAATTCATGAATGTTACTGCTTCCTGTCTGTTCTTATCTTTACTGATAACAGCCATGTTGTTAAGCAAACCTCACCCAGTCCCATTGATTTCTATGGATCTTTACATAAAGCATATGCAGAAAGTGTGGCCCTAAATCCCTATTTTTAAAACTAAATAGCTAAATATACTTTCTAGACACAATTTTTAGATTTTTTTTGGTATATTTAGTAACTATAAATGCATTTAAGGCATTTTTATTTTTTGGTGTTACTGTTCTTTTAACAGCTCCCAGAGTGTGTACGTGGTTGAGTGCTGATGGACTGCGCATACTCCACCCAGCAGTCGAAACTGGGCATGAACAACCCCATTCTGCTTTCTAGTGATCATTCACTGGGGGTTATTGGCTAAAGTGAGAATTCGACTGTCGAATTCTCAAATGGCGGATTCCCATAGCAAATCCACCACTGCGACAATTTTTATAGTTGTGACCGTGACGATATTCCCATAATGAAGTCGTGACTGCGACAGTAGCAGTCTGTTGCGACCGTCTTTAGCTGGCGAATTCACACCTTTACGCAACAATTCGGACTTTAGCCAATAACCCCCCTGGTTGAAAACTCTGTTTCCCATTGAGCAAGCTGTAACTGGACACTACATCAGGATATTTATTTAATTATTAAAGGGAAAATTTGTCAAGATGTTGTTCGTACCTTAAACACCGTGTTACACTGCATTGTAAAGTTGATTAGCTCTGGAAGAAAAAAAAGATTTGTTTTAAGTTATAGTACTGTTTTTGTTTTTTTTTGCCTGAATTTTCTGCTCCTCTTTACAATTACAGCAGTACAACCTCACTTTATGACTGAGATACCAGCTACCTATAAAACATAAAGCTGTAGCCTTATAGACTGCTTTGGACTATGCGCCTAAAAACAAGATATGTGAGCCTTACGGCAGAGTGTCTGAGATAAAAGATGTGGGGAAAAGAAAAAATAACTTTATGTAAATATTTTATGAAAACTACCCATCTTCAGTCCATGTTTCAGACATGAAAAAAAAAAATTGGGGGATGACTGATCGATTTAAATAATTGCAAATGTTCATTACACAGGGCACTATGTATCCGTATGTAAAAGGTTAGCCATAGCCGCTCTGTCAAAGACAAGTGCCGCAGTAAACATAGTTAAAATAGCATGGTCCATTTTAGACAGTGCTACATTAGGCATTTCGTTTTGTCATGGTTTTAGCCTAAGAGGTTAAACAACATGACAGAGTGCTGATAAATCCATGATGAAGCTCATGTCATTGACATAAATAGGAGACCACTCACAGTGGCTTTGAATTGTGTTGTGGGCAGTTTACCTCACAAAAATATTCTTGCCTGCATTTTGTCACAGCACAAGAGGCAATACAGTTGTACGCACCCCCACCCATGCCAGGCATTTTAGCTGGACTTCTATACTACATATGATATTATAATAACTTGTCTCTACCTCAGGAGAGTCTTCGCCTTTGGATGACGTGGGCGGACGCTGAACTCGCATGTAACATGACAGCCTTCTTTAGCAACATGGAAATGTATTTCCTGTCATGTACCAACCATTCATTATTTATTAGTGTCATTTTTATTTTCCAGCAGCAGAAATGGTCTATATAGAGTAAATCTAAGTATCGCCACCTTAGCATGGGGGAAGGGGGGGTTAATTTGATGATAAATTTCCATTACGATTTTTTTTTATTTTTTTGTCTTTGCTGTATTCAGGGAAAATAGCTTAAGAGAAGCTGTTGTGAGCAGGAAATGGAGGGAATGTAGGTCAGATCTGTCATACACAGGCCCTGTTACATGATGTGATAGCCTGTCTTTCTCTCCTCCAGCCTGGAGGTAGGGGTCCCTCAGCCTTCCATTAAAACCTCCCGATAAATATATATATATTTATATCCACCCTCCTTTCGTTAATGGGAGGGGGAGTCCTTAATAGTGAATTGCCCCTAGGGAAAACTCTCATTGGCACAGAGCAGTAACACTTATCTTCTTTATATTGTTGCTGAAGCCCTTCAGAGCTTCAGATAAAAGCAAGCGTCCCCTGTAGATTGATTATAAGGCTTTCCTGCAATGCTTTGTCCAACCTGCCCTGCTTGTCTTCCACTCTCACTCACCTGCTATTGACGTTCCTAGTTCCCTGTGGGGCCAACACAGAGCAATGAAATGTAAAATTAAGTTAGAGGCATATATACCAGGAACTAGCTGCAGCCAGTCTGTCCATTTCTGTCTCATTAACAAGGCTGGACCAGTGCCGTTAGCCTGGTCCAGCCTGTTCCTTGTTCCCACTTCCCCTTGGAAAACAGATAAGTTTCATGTTGTCTCTGCTGGTTTCATCCAAATTGGACTTTCTGGGGCAGTTCATGAATATGTATTATCTAAAGTTCCATAGGAAACAATAGGACTATTTGGGCGAAATTTAATAAAATCGAAAATAGGCCGATTTTTCGATTTGTGCAAAATCGAAAGTCATGGTCGCGATAAAAAGTCGCGGTCGCGATTTTACAATTAGGAAAAAAGCCGCGATTTTACAATTAGGAAAAAGTCGCGATTTTACAACTAGCAAAAAAGTCGCGATTTTACAATTAGAAAAAAGTCGTGATTTTACAATTAAGAAAAAGTCACGATTTTACAACTAGCAAACAAGTCGCGATTTTACAATTAGAAAAAAGTCGCGATTATACAATTGGGGAAAAAGTCGCGGCTGCGATTTTTTGATTTATCGCGGCCGCAAAATCGAAAATTAGCCGCGATTTTTTACGATTTTAATAAATTTCGCCCTATTTATTTAACATATAAAAGATGGCTGCAACCACAAGGAAGGAAAACAAACTCCGAATAATACAGATTACAATAGAAACGTATGACTTTATTATCAATATAAATTGTTTAGAATTCTAACTAAGAGCTTACAACTATTGAAGTTATCTCTAGTATTTATACTTAATCATAATGGGGGTTAGTGTCTTTTTTTTTTTTTTTTTTTTTAAAAAGACAATGTTTTACCATAAGTAGCCTGGACCCTTCTTTGCTTGTTTGCTCACCATTGCAGATAGACCTACCCCTTACAGACAAGGCAAATACAATCCTTTACATTTCCCACCTTGATTTCTAGACAGGGGAACTGGTATTATTATTTGTCACCTCTTTTGCATTCTAAATTAAACATTCAAATGGTGTGAAATATAGGCAACAATACAATTTTTTTTTTTTTTTTTTTTTTTTAAATCATTATGCATGTTACAGGCTAATGGAAGAAGGGAGAGAGGGGCTGCAAGAAATAAAGAGAGCCAGACCCTCCCCAACTTAGATTGTAAGCTCTGTGGGGTAGGGACCTCCAACCTCTTGTGTCAATCATAACCCGGCACTTAAAGTGTTTTTAAGCTTGTAAGTTACTCACTTGTATTGTATAATGCACTTTTCCCATGTCTGTATTATATTTGTATTGCTGAATTGTACAGCGCTGCGTAAATTTGTTTATAAATAAAATTATACATACATACATACAACACTCCTTAAATATTTAATTAGGTATAAAATACTAAATATTTCTATATATCTGTTTGAACAATGCTGGTTATTCATAGAGAATATAGCTAAATATATTTATTAAACATAATAAAGCACATGAGCTTGCACATGTGATTTTGATGCTGTAAAATGAGTCTCACTAAAGGAAAGACTGGCCCATCCTGTCTGTGCACTCGGGAGGACTACTTGTTGGTTTTCTTCTAGAGCAAAGTTATCTACCCTACATTTCCATGTTGCTGGGCATGTCACATGGTTCATGGGATGTGAGTTTGCTCACTCTGCATCTTGTTTTCACATTTGTAATGGTGGCATTGTTATAAAACAATCTGCAGATTACATATGTGTATTTGATAAAGCTGATTTTACCAAATATACTTTAGCTTGTTGTATGTGTTATTTATATGTGTTGAATGCAATGCTGTCGGATTTACATTGAACTGGAAGATAAAATGACAGCAGCAAAATATACATTTTAATATAGTTTAGACAAGATATTAATATATTTTTTAAATAGACATTTAGGGTCTTATTCATCAATTTGGGTCACTACGCATCCGATAATTACAAATTATCCACTCTTTATTCAATAGATAGAGGATTCCCATAGAAATGAAGCCAATGATGTTAGTAGCCGTCTCTTGCGTAGCACAGTGTAGTCAGTCGGACAGTAGCATCCCTGCCATGAGCCCCCTAATTTGCCACTTTGATCAGGCGAAGTACAACTGGCGAATTTGACATAGTTCGCCTTGCTGAATTCGCTACTACGACAGACTTCGATGTTTCACGAATAGCCTAATTACCTGTGCACACACGTGATACGAAGAGCTCCATAAGTCCACGGCTGTTGTAAGCATCCAAATTGGTCGAATAAATGTGATTTTGGACCTTTACCCAACTATTTGGACTTTCATGAATGAGCCCCCTTTGCCTTTAAGATTCCCATTATTAGACATAGCTATACTGATACATAAATAATCTTTGTATCTTCTGCTAAACAGATAAAAATAATGAAGTGAAATTATCCCATTTTATAAACGGACAATGTTTGCCTTTAAAAAAAGATGTGGATCTGATGTTTTCGTACATAGCAGCCTTCATAAATGTATTTTAATTTCTGCTTTATTGTTACATCTTCTTTTATGTTCCTTAAAAAGATTAAAAGTCAAAATAAAGTTTCAATAGGATTTTGGCATTGAATGGCCCAGTAAGTATCACAGCCTGGGGGACATCTGGGCTGCTAATCGTTAGTTAATGTTACTATTTGTCTCTGAAAGTATGGCTGTATATTCCCATTTAAATCTCTTTGAGATCTAGGCTCATAAACCTCTCTGATTAGCCTGCCAGTGTTTTATTAGATCTTATTGTTCAGACAATGAAGCCGTAGAAACCTTTCACTCCTTAAGTTGCTGGACAAGCGCAATGGGCTGCAGAGTTGGGAGGTGGAGTAGGCACTTCTGAAGCCTTCAAAATTCCTTTTATGAGAAAGCTTGATCGGAAACCGATCTTAACCCCCTCCAAGTTAGTTAGGTTGTGGTGAAAGTTGATACTAATAAAATGAAAATTCCGGAGTTTTTGAGATTACTCTGTAGAAGTCCATTATTCTGCATTTACTCTTCTTACTTCTCTTCTTACTCAATAACTGCATTTACTCTTCTCAATGTGACAAAAAACAATGTCCATTCTCAGCCCTGGAGCTGTTGCAGTTTCCAGCATGCTACCAACAGTCAGAGAGTATGCTACAGATGGAGAGATGACCTCGGACAAATGGGTCACAACAATGTATCTTTTGTGGTGGGGAAGTATTGTTATGATGCGTAGCTTAATGGCTGCAAATGATTTTCTGTCGACATATTTTTTACCTAAACCATAGTTTTTATCAGAGTGCTATTTAGATATGTCCATTCCACGCACTACCTTGTTGAACTATAATTATTTATTGGATCCTTTAGGATTGAGAAGTTTTGAAGATTGAGTTTTTTGGGTTTTTTTTAGAGTATTTTCCTGGGTTTTTTCTCTGGGTGATCTAGACATATAGCTGGGTAGGAAATCTAAACTGTGCAGACCTCTGGGGCCAAGATTGATATAACGGAAAAAAGAAAACTTCTCTGACTTATCCTTTTTTCTATTTTTAATCCCAGTGCACTTTGGCCGTTCTTTGACACCTTATCCAGTATATGTGCAGAACACTATACTAGACTTTCTAAGACTATTACAATACTTACAGAGCAAGCACCATTCTATTGCCAGTTAATGCATTAGAACTAGTGCCCGATTTACATCGCAGGAGCCTTCGGGTACATTTAAAATTATACAGTGAACCGAAGTGCTTAATCTGTGTGATTCCTAATTTTAATGCACAGTGAAACCACAAATGTCATGTTCAATATTTCATAACTATACATACTTCTTAAAATGTATCCTATGATCCCCCTGCCCACATCCCTGACTAGGAGAAAGGCACCCATTCGACTAAAAATTCACAGTGGGCCCTGGGCGGGCCCCAGGCAAGCACATCTAGAAGATCCACCCAAAAGCCTCCTGAGTTGGCTAAGAGGGGGGGTTCTTCCAGTGGGTCCTAATTATCTTAGGCTAGGGTCACATAGGTGTGTAGGTGCATGTCGTTTATATAAAAAAAAAAAAAGCATGTCGCAAAAAAACCCACCAAAAATACGTGTCACAAAAAACATTTGAAAGTAATGACTGATACATGTACATTGTCACACTTGTGTTTCATATAGAGGAACATGTGTTAGAACGCCTCATGACGCGTTTTTTCCAGTGTATGAATGCAAATGTGAGCAATGTGACTGGATTGTTGAAGTGAAAAGGGGCTACACATTCCGAGACTGTAGGACTGTCATTTTTGCATATGGTTGTCAGCCCATCCTCCTTTACCATCAGATCTCCTTGAGATTACATTTTGCTTTGAATGTAGGTTTTGCGGGGGGTATACATCTGGTCTTTCCAACCCTAAACTAGCATGATCCATCAGCCATTCTGATACAGAGCCTCACATTCAAATAGCTCTGTTGAATGGTGCAATAAAATAAAATGGTTAGGAGGTTCCTTGTGATGAAATAAAGAGTACATATATCTCTCTTTTTTTGGGTTAAGTTATACTGAATGAAAAGCTTGAAGGACCTCCATAGGAGGGTTGGAGACCTCAGTTACAGTAATGGTGTTGTTAGGACCACCCACCTGATAGGTTAACTTTTTATGGAGGGGATGGCAGAACATTTCCATGTTGGCCTTTTACCCCCACTCCCCTCCCAGTCATTCCTTCTCTATGTATCCATGGAGATACCCTACCACCACTGTCAATAGTTTGACATTTAGGAGTTGCTGATGGTGATCCTGTCTCAGGTTTCTTAGTGTAGCTTGGACACACTGCCAGTTATAGGATATCCATTTTAGAGACGTTGTGGATTATGATGCACTTGATGGGCACAGTGAGCTGTGTGGTGCAGCTTTGTGGGCCTTATGTAGCATAGTTTACTTTAGAGAAAAAGCAAGCTATGTAATTCCCTTTTACAGCCACATTAGACTATGCCATGCGCTATTGGGAAAAAAGTTTTGGTTTTAGATGCACTGAACCATCCCTGGTTAAAAGGGGATTCTCAGAAAATACCTTACCGGTTTTGTCTTGACATCAACCATCCAGCATTGGTGCAGAAGAAAGAGTTATCACCACAATCCCTCAGGGTGCTCAGTCGCGACTACTGCTGCCCCTTTACAGTCCCGCAGTGTTTTTAATTTGGTCCAGGTAGGCATAGGCGGAGGATGCACTGTGGGGGGGTGGCCTGGTGCAGATCCTGCACCGGGGCCACCTGCTTCAAATTCTGCCACTGACTGGACAGACACAATGCAGTGAATATTACATCCCTTTCTGTCTCCCTGTCCCTAGTTCATCCTCACAATGTGCCACTAACTGTATATAAGTGAATAATACATCCCT
>JAKJJM010087658.1:0-21255 GCA_021901965.1 Pipa carvalhoi
GATCCGCCTCTTGGTTACTGACCGCATGGATGATCCGCCTCTTGGTTACTGACCGCATGGATGATCCGCCTCTTGGTTACTGACCGCATGGATGATCCGCCTCTCGGTTACTGACCGCATGGATGATCCGCCTCTTGGTTACTGACCGCATGGATGATCCGCCTCTTGGTTACTGACCGCATGGATGATCCGCCTCTTGGCTACTGACCGCATGGATGATCCGCCTCTTGGTTACTGACTGCATGGATGATCCGCCTCTTGGTTACTGACTGCATGGATGATCCGCCTCTTGGTTACTGACCACATGGATGATCCGCCTCTTGGTTACTGACTGCATGGATGATCCAGGGGTGCTAGATGTGATACTTAGCACCAAAAAAAAAAAAAACAAACAAAAAGATATAACACCAAAAACAGAGATTTCGGCTTGACTGTATACCACTTAAGACATTCTGGGGCATCTCTTTAAGTTTAATACAAAGCTATGACATGAGGTGCTTAGCCTAGCTAGGAGTGTTCTACTTTCCCTTTACATGCACTGACTTGGTTAGTATGTGACACATTGAAATTATAGAAATGTGCAGGTGTTAAGAACATGCAGATAGACATTAAAATGAATGATGCCAATTGATGGCCCGTGCCTATGGCCAAAAACGCCTTAAAACCGCATTCATATAATACATGTTTACCAATTACATGTTATTTATGACATCTTGCAACATCCAGGATATGAGTTATATGTGTCTCCTTAAGCAAAAGTGTATGGCAGCAGCTCTATAGGTTCAATAACACATAAGAGAGATGATTTTGCATATTTCCTTGTGTTACAATTCCCTTTCTTTTCATTAATCATCCTGTCTTGGCCTATTTGTGTTAATAGCTCAGAATTCAAAGCGTACAATTCTAGTTGGGCTTTTTACTTTGTATTAAGAGGTTTATTCCTTTCAGGTATTGACAGTATATTCCCTCCCCCCTTTAATTTCTTTGCAAAAAAAACCCCATTTGGGTTTTGAAAATCTCACTCTAATTAAAATGGGGAAGATCCTTACACACATATACACAGGTTTCCAGACAAGGATACTCATGTATATATATTTAAGGGTAGCGGAAGTTACAGGTTGGCTGACTGGCATGCTAAATGACTAGCTAAATTAACCCGTTTAGGGGCTTACCCTGCAGCTAGCTGAGATCTTTGTTTCAATGTTGAAACAAAGATCACAACTCTGCCATTGCGGGGACTTAGGACCACCGCTTCCCTGAATGTGCTGTGTCTATGGCACAGACCATCTCTGTGCATGTGTAAGTTGCACTGAGCCTACATGCACTGCTTACACATCAGTACCAGGTCAGAGTGCTGACTGGGTGCTCTTAAGCCTCCTCCTCTATGAGCTTGCCAAGTTCTCCATTTCACTGTGAAATGCAGATTTGCTTACTGATTGGAGGTGGGGATTCCATAGTCACATCACTTGTACTGTTAGTGACATTATCTCTCCGTTAATGGTAGTGGCAATGAAAGGTACCATATTGACAAAATAATTACACCTCATTTAGATTGTAAGCTCTACGGGGCAGGGACCTCCAACCTCTTGTGTCAACCTCCACCTGGCACTTAAAGTGATTTATCCTTGTGATATTACACTTGTAATGTGTAGTGCACTTTTCCCATGTCTGTATTATATTTGTATTGCTGAATTGTACAGCGCTGCGTAAATTTGTGGCACTATAGATAAAATTATACATACATACATGCATACATACATACATGCTTCCTTTTCCAGGAAACCATGAGGAGGCACAGGATCAACAACATAAGGATCCCCTTCAAACATAAGATTACAGTCAGTTAGAAGGGGATCAAATGTCCTATCTGTTCAAAGAATTTAGACGGTTTATCACTATGTTAATTTTTAAAAATAATTGCAATTAATGACGGCAAAAAAATGGTAGTCAATATAATGAACATTAGATACTCACTACTTTGTACAGAAAGAAAAATACGGAATATCTTCTTAATATATTGACTTTAACACATTGGATATTTTTATTACATTGGGTCATAGAATTTAGAGAAATGAACACTGCACTCCTAGATAATTCCCTTACTCTTTCTAAACCCGTACTTGAAATGTTAGCACTAGGTGCCAGCGAACCTCTGACACTTACTACTAAAGCAATCAACCAAACCTTGTCTTGATGCGTTTTATCTGTAGTGTTGACAGGACCCTTGCCATATTCAAATTTTACAGCGCCAGAGTGACTCTCTTTTAAAGCCTCCCTAATATTATATGAGAAGAAAAGAAATGGTTGTAGAATAATTGAATTCAATTTAAAGTGGAGCGAAAGGCTATTTTTTTCTGCTTGCAATAGGCTAAGGAAATGTTAATGAGGCCTTTTGTAAATAATTTATATAAATAGTTTTCAGCAATTTAAATTCAAAGTAATTTCTCAAACATGTATTAAATTAAAAAGAAAAAAACGCTCGGGGCTCTCTCTGTGTATGCCATTATCACATTTTTGGTATGTTTTCATGCTAGTAAATAGCAGTTTCCACTTCTCGGCAGGGGACGCTTCCCTGCCTGACCAAATATTCCAAAAGAAATATGAGAATGTGTATGAGTTTTTAGATAGATGGTTATATTGAAAACATAACATAGGCACATAAATAGGCAAGCAAAATGAGCCCTCCATCAAGAATGGCAGTGATAAATAGAAGCGTCACTTATTCTAAAATACCATTTAACTTTCATTTAAATTACGGCGCCAATGAATATATTATTCCTGTATTTGTCAGAATACAAATGCTTCACGGCTAACTTGGCCAAACGCTGAACTTAAAGGAACAGTTTAGTCACCAGCAGTTATTTGCCAGCTTATTTGGCACTGTTAAATAAAATTACGTTTTTGAAGTATAAATGATTTACTTATTTCCATCCTTCACAATTTAGGGCCAGTTTGGTACTGAATCTCCTTCTCTCTCTCTCTCAGCTACTTCCTCTTCAGCAGTTCAGTTTGGAATCTTAAGTTAAGGAATTGACTGACAGGCTGAATAATTGTATGTATGTATAATTTTACTTATAAAGCGCCACAAATTTACGCAGCGCTGTACAATTTAACAACACAAATACAATACAGACATGGGAAAAGTTGTCAGGAATGTTAGGAGGTGGACAGCAGGAATAACTGCAACACTAGCAAAGGCACGGAGTTTAAGACACCCTCCGGTCTTCACCCAGAGCCCCCGCAAGGAGGTTAGGGCTTCGCTGCGGAAGGTGCCCAGGTCGGCCTACGGAAGTGCAGTTAGGAACAGCACAATTGGATACGATGAATAACAAGCTTGGTCAGTGGACGGAATAAATGGTCACAGGCAGGCGGAAATAGGTTCAGCGTCGATAATACTAAGCAGGAGGGTCAGGGCGGGCGGAGGTCAAACAGAGTCAGAATTCAGGCCGGGTCATACACAGTAAGGCAAAACTAGGAACAGGATACACACATAGAGCGCGAAAATATGAAACTATATTCGGGCACAGACTTTGGAACGAGTCCCCTTTAAATAGTGCACAGATCAGGCGCGTGCACGTGACGTCGCGATGTGCTGACGTCATCGCGACGCTGTGGCGGTCATAAGAGAGGAGCGGGGAACCCGGCGCCTGTTCCTGTCGCGGCTATAGAAGACCGAGGCGCGCGACAGGGGAGGACGCCGCGGGCCGCCGGGAGAAGGTGAGGTAAGTTTCATTACAAAAGTGCATTAAATAATACAAGTATAATATCACAAGGATACAACACTTTAAGTGCTAGGTTGAGGTTGAAATAAGAGGTTGGAGGTCCCTGCCTTGTAGAGCTTACAGTAATTCCAAATGACCAATCAGAAACTTTAAGCAGTCGTCCACCTTTTTTTTTTTTTAAAACTCTTTAGGCCCGGTTCATACTAGCGTTATAATGCGTGGCTAAGAGACTACAGTGTACAGTATTTGAGGGCCCAATAAATATTTCTTATTCTGGCAAAAACTGCCACCATCATGTAATAAGCACTGGGAAACAGTCGACACCTTCAGTTTTTGAGACTTGTTACCTGGTGTTGTTGGCAGTCTGGTGTATTGGAGCCTTCAACCAAAGCTGAAACTATAGGCTCATTGATTTATTTAATTCTTTCTCTTCATTCCACTCATCTTTTCCTTCCCAATTGTTTTTTTCATGCACACTGTCTTACATTTCTCCTCTGCTGTACCACACTGTTATTTAGAATATACAACTCTGACTTTTCTCCAGTGCTGGATCCAGCAGCCCAGTGGAAGGGAGTAGAGTTGTGGTTCTGGCAGGGAAAGGAGGCCTACCACTGAGTCTCCAGGAGGCATACTGCACCCTTGGCAGAATACGAGATCTCTTGGTGGGCCAGCTCCACCCTGACTTTTTAAAAATAACAGCCAGGAATGCACATTTACACATGATTTCATGTTTCTTAGCTCATCTGTGAACAACTTGGATTGTAATGCAAGGCAGCATTATTAAGTGAGGTGTAATGCCGATTGCTTCAGGGATCTATTTATAAAACTTCCAAGATTTTTCTTGAGGAACCCAGGAAATGCACATTGCTGCCACAGAGAAATCTGATTAACTTGCCTTACTGGAGATCTCATAGAAGAACTCTACTTTTGCTGTTTTAATGAGGACTTGCAAAAGGATATCATAACACGTTTTTGGTACATTGCTGATTAAAGACACTATAAACCGTTATCAAAGTTCATAATATATGTATATGATAACTGAAAATAACATTGATAAATAAACAATTCAAAATGAATTATATTGATAATACAGTTATACATTACTATTGTAATTTCTCTATTTTATTTCTAGCTAGTCCAGCAGTTTGCCCCTGAGGATGCTAACATCTGATTGAATTCTGTATCCTTGCTGTTTTGTCGGTTACAGGAGCAGTGAACATTCTAATCAACACAGCTAAGTTTTTTGTTATTTTGGGTATTTGGTATTGTATTTATATAGCGCTGATATATTACGCAGCACTGTACAGAGATTCATCATTCACTCCAGTCCCTGCCCTGTAGAGCTTACAATCTAGTTTCAGTCACACACACAGATGTATATTTTTGGAATGTGGGAGGAAACCCACGGAGGTGCGGGAGAACATACAAACTCCATGCAGATGAAGTCCAGGGTGGAACTAAACCCAGAACCTCACCACACTTTGTAATTATTTCGTCCAATCATTTAACAGCAATAACAAAATGATTTGTTGACTTGCCAAGAAAAGTTGAATTTCATGAAATGATAAACTATGTTATATTAATGCTTCTATTAAAGACTTTTTCTAAAATGTGTGCAATATTTTTATTTTATGTCAGTTACAAGCATGGATAATACAGGTTCATACAGGACAATACAGGATAAACATGTTGGTTTTTTTTATGCACATTCATTCAAAAGCAATAGTGCCTCTTAACGAACCAGCCCAACTTAATGGACTGTCTGAAACAAACCAGGTTTCACATAAAAATGATCCACTAGGAGAGAAGAAAAGTGTGAATGACAAAGAATGACTCTTGTTATTAAAGACACAGTATTTTCAGTACATTTGGTGCATGGAATAGCATACTTCTTGTGTAGCTGTATATTCTTCCTTCAAGGCTGCCATCGGGAATTACAGCACCCCACATACCCTGTCAATCAGGGAATATATATATATTATTTTTTTTTTACATCACCATTTACACTGCAAACTGAATAATTACACTACTTAACACCCTTTAAAGCCAACAGTTTCATTGGATAATACCCAAAAGCCCAGTTACAGGGCCCAGTGTCCAGTAAGCAACACATTTAATTGGTCAGTAGTCAGAACCCTACATAAGACTGTCTGGCTGGGCCCCCTTGGTTCACTGATCTGCTGGGGCACCCCACAGCAAGACCCCCTGTATGCCACTGTTGGCGACCCTGCATTCCTTCCTTACATAGAATAGTTTAATTAGAAAACATGAGCCCCAAGGGTCACACATTCTCTACCTGAAACTTTCAGCATTTCTGTTGTTTACACCACCACATTCATTTCCTCCCTCTATGGCAGTGGTTCTCAACTTTTTTTATTGCCGTGACCTTTTAGTACAAATATTGTCACCATCACTATGGGAATATTGTCGCTGTCGCGACTTTAATATGGAAATAGAGCAACGGTCACGACTTTAATATGGGAATATTGTAGCGGTCGCGAGTTTACTATGGGAATATTGCCGCAGTCGCGGATTTGCTATGGGATTCCAATGGTCTTAGGTGATCCCCTGGTAAGTCATCATTCGACCCCCTGGTTAAAAACCACTGCTCTATGGGAAAATCTATCATTTGGTTGAAACCAGATACTGTATCTATATCTATACAGCATTATTCAGTCACATATAGAAAAGCAAGTGGAAATATAAAATGTGGAATGGAAATGGAAATATAAAAATAAAATAAATATAATACGGGATTAGTGGTTGAATTACTTTTGCCGTATTGCTCACATTGTCAGTTCCAGCATATCTTTAGTATCCAGGTTTATAACCAACAAGCAGTATTAAACAATACAAGTAAAGACAAGTATTGAGAAAAATATATAGTCGGGCAAATCTATTTTTTTCTCCTTCTTGAATCGTTTTCATTCCCCCACCCCATAATGCCTCGCAGTAAGTAAACTGATCCTGCTAAGGACTAATTATACCTGCACTATCGGTTTTGTTATTTTAGGATCCATGAATCAAAGTGTCATTGCACGTAAACAGTAGCATTCATGGAAACTATTCATGAGCAGCTGACACATTCTGACCCAAATACATTGAATGGTTTGGCCCAAGATAAAATCTCTTCCAAATTCAGATGATACAGGCCAAATTACAATATGGTTCAAATTTACAGAAATGACAAGGCCGGAGATACAGCCCGTCTCGAATGCATTAAGCTAATATAAATGAGAGTTTAATGCTTCTGTGTGTGCTTATAACATCGCAGAGGAATATTCAGGATTTGCTTAATGAAGACCAGTTTTCATTTAAATTGCTTTTTTGGACCCCCCGATGATTGTCTATATTTAGACCCATTTAAACTGGTCACAGGGCAAAATGTTGACAGAAAGTCAGTTTTTAAAGGATCCCAAGAAAAAAGGGTCAATTTTCAAGAATTTCCTTTCCAGCAATGTATTTTTAAAGAGGCACATTACTGAAGTGATACAGACCTCAAAAGAACTTCTCTTATAGCATGCATAAGACAGCTGGTCTGAGCAGTGCTTATCTGTTAAAAACTCTTAAGTAAACAAAAACATGTTCCCTACATCACCACTCTTAGAACAAATGTATGAGGTATCATTGTTCATCCAAAGCTTATCTCTCTCCAACTCAAGGTGCTCTGGGAGTTGTAGTCCTACATTACTTAGCATTTACAGCCTTTTCTCTAATTATTTAGGGAGACTTTGGCTACGGTAGAAACGGGTACTACGATTTCATAAAGTAGGCTTCATCTCTGGCAGTGTATCAGAGGTAATTTAGATCTATTTTAATGGAATGAGATGGCAGCTTTAGCTAAGGTTCCCAGATCATCCATTTTTACCAGACACATATGAAATCGGCATGCTGCTGGGTTTATTAGTAGCCAGTTTAGAAGCGTCCTGCAGTCTGCATTGGTTTTGCAGCAGACATGCAACATGCCTCTGAGCTGATGACAAACTAGCACAACAGCTACTAGGTTTCACATGGTTCCACTCCAAAACTGATTTTTTTTTGTCACCATAGATTCCTCCATTGAATAGATAAATTATGTGTGCACATGCACACAAAGTCATGTGAGGAGCTCTGTAAGCCCTTGACCATCGTAAGCGTCCAAATTGCTCGCAAAATGTGTCACATCCCAGAGTTTGTTGAATAAGCAGAGATGGGGAAGTCGCAATTAAATGTGAAATCTGACCATTCGTTATTGTTTGGACCTTCATGAATGAGCCCTCAAGATGGGCTCTCTGAGAAAGCTTTGGGCTCTGAGCCAAACCAAGGGCTACATATACTTTTTATATATGGAATTAGCATTTTTACAGGTTCTGACCATTAATGCTTATTTCTTCAGATTGCTACTATAAAGGAAAAGATGTAGATGATTTGACAGTGAGACCAATGTCATTGTTTGCCAAAACAACTGTGCTAATTTGTGTACTTTGAGTTGAGTTTTTATGGACCGATGATTGGATATTGATATAAAAGGTAGGCTAGCTTAAAGTTTCACTAAAACTAAAGTTTTACATTTGTTGTTTGTGCCTCCGAAAAAATGAACAATGTGTCGTTAGGATAACAATGTAACAGGTTAATCTACTTTTCAAATAGTAATCAATTGCTGGGATGATTTGTCTGCACTTCCTTTAAAACATCATGTTACTTACTTACAAACCTGGGCAAAGGCAACAATAAATAGTAGTTAAATAAGAAAATTCACATCTTCAGTGAATTACATGTGCTACATGGGCATAGAAACAATGAAAAGATTTGAACTTTGTGCACTTTCATTGTAAAGCAGCTGTTTTTTCTGTTTTCTATTGTTACGAGTTAGCTGTTTGCTGGTTCACAATGCCGGCTTGTTCCAGATTCTTGTTGTTCCTGTTCTAGCTCCTCTGTGATCTTTTTCTTGGTTGCAGTTCAGACTCAGCCGTTCCAGTCTTCTGTGTCTCATATAGTGTTACACTTGTACTTTTCCTGCCTTCCACTCCATTATGGACCATATACCCCCAGTTGGAGGGGAAACCTGGGGTTCCGTTGTAGCAAAATCTATACACCTTGCAGGGGTTTAAGGGTGAATACCAGCAGCTCCTTAGACTCTGCACCCTGGGAGCAATTCGTTGTGACTAAATGGATGGATCCACATCTAAATTTAGAGTATGGTGTGACAGCAAGCTCAGGTCTCTTGGGGCATTTCAGTTAAGCCTTAGACAAGCCACGGTTCATCTACGTTTTGCTTGTTTTTCTGCTACTGTTGACATTTTACAAAAAGCTTAAGACTTACTAGATTTTTTCTGAATGAATTGCATATTAGTGCGTTGCAAATGTGACTAATAATAAATTGCCTACAAGTGATTAGTAAGTACATGATCCATCTTATTTAAAAAGTCTTCCCTCCATGACTTTTTTCAAATCCAGCACTAACTGCAGCACCTGTGTATCGTTTGGACCCCAAAAAGTTGGCACCTCTTAGCTATTTGAGAAGTCCAAAGCAATTAATGGGCAGTCCTTTCAGAACATGCCACTGCGAGTAAGGACTCATATTAATAAAGAAAATCTTTAAAAAAGTCTGTTTATGCGGTATAATAAGAAAAAACTGACTAATGTGTATTGAAGTAGAGCAGAACAATACTACCTTATGGCTGTCAGCTTTTCTAGTACTTAAAATATGTCTATAAATAAGCATAAAAGCCAACCACATTATCTCCGGGAATATCAAGGGAACCAGATACTTAAATGTACGAGCTTCTAATCGGGCTTTTAATTTATGGGAAGACACAAAGAAGTTCAGTGTTCATCTGTCAACATAATCCTGTTAATGTGGAAGGAGAACAATGGAAAACAATGTTTAGCTGCCTGGTAGGTAAAGGACTGGATTAGGTAGATGATCAATAAATCCACATGAAGGGCACTGAACCAGCATTAGGAGGTTAGTAGAAGGTTATTTATCAAAGTGAGAATTCCATTGTTGAAGTGAATTCTCATCACTTGGGGTTACTACTCTCTAGTCAATAAGGAGTAGAGAATTAAACAGAGAATTCCCATAGTGAATTCGCGACCACATCAGTGTTCCCATAGTGAAGTCGCGACTGTGTCAGCAGCAGTCTATTGTGTAATGTGCGACCGTCGTTAGTTGGTGAATTCGCCACATGGCAGAGTTTGCTGAATACCTGAATATGGGGAAGTGGCAAATTCACACCTTACGTGAAAATTCGGACTTTGATAAATAACCCCCTTAGGGGGTTATTGGCTAAAGTGCAAATAGGTGTGAATTTGCCACTTCCCCCATATTCTGCGATGTGGCGAATTCGCCAGCTAATGACGGTCGCACACTACACAATAGACTGCTACTGACGCGGTCGTGAGTTTTCTACGGGGAGAATTGTCACAGTCATGACTTTACTATGGGAAGCCACCCAAAGTGATACGAATTCACATCGACGGGCAAATTCGCACTTTGTGTTGGTTTAAACAACCAACGCAAATTATCTACTTTCACCCACAGAACTAATAGAATATGTTCTTAGTCCACAGCTGTGAATTGAAATAGAAGAAAAAAAATACAGAATCCTACTAAGTACAACTAAATACTTATAAAAATGTATACACATAAATTGTATTAGCACAGACAGACAAAAAACAAAGGTTTGCAACCAGTCAATGGAAACGGGGTTTCAAAAACACTCCAAAGCATGTGACACATTTGAACATGTAGTGTGCTTCAAAAAAATTGGGTAGTTATGCTACCACTTGTTTTGCATATACCAGACTTTTCTCTTTTATATTAGCATGGAATCTGTTCATTGGGCATTTTACAGCATCAAGTGCATTTTGTAAATAAATCATGCATGTATTATACATTGTGTAAAATATGTTTTTGTGGTCTCACAAAATAAATAAAAGGCTGGGGCCACACTAGCCAATTAGCTTGCTGCTCTTAGGATAATAAATGATGGAGGATCTCCTCATGAGAGAGGCCAGATTGATTTGGAGATGGAATGCTGGGAAAAAGCAGGACTGCATCTAAGTCACCAGTGGTGGATGGGTTTAAGAGAATCTCTTCCAAATACCCACACTGGCAGGTAAGGGAGGAAGTTTGGTGATGGGCAATCAATGGGGGGAGACGTGCAGGCGGAAGGGTTGGAGCAAACTGCTATCAGTGCAATGGCTTCTTCAACAGGAAGACAGGTAGAGGAAGGACTGGCAGCTATGGGGTGATTAAAACAGCTTCTTGATCGGTCCACCAATAAAAAAGGGCAAATTTTCCTAGATATAAATCAGCATGACCACATTTAAGAGCAGAAGAGAAGATAGTTGCACTTTTGTTATTAGTAAAAGTACAGTCGCTAGCGTAGCTCTGGCCTAAAGGATGCGTTGTGAAGGAAAACGTTCATTTTGTGATAGTTAAATTAATTTTATAATAACTATGTGAGCAAAATAAAATCAACAAACAGAAGCCATTTGTCTTGAAATAAACAAAGAGTCCTCTGGTAACAAATACTTTTTTGCTTTGTTTCACCTTTTGTTTTACCGTTCTACGCTAGTGTGGCCGGAAAAGGTAAGTGGTATAGGGATTTGCGGCCCATGTTTTTTGATTTTTAAAGTGCAGTGTATATGCCCTAGCATATTTACGCCAGTGTGAACCTGGCCGTACTGTCTCTACTTCAGACACTCGCAGATATATCCATTATGAACATGTTGAAGGAAAATGAAATTATATATTGCACCAGAAACGACATGTGTTAAGTCATTGTGGACATTGTGATCCCAATTAATGTCCGTCTCTATCCCCCACCATGGTCTTCAGGTATTTAACACATTAGATTTTGCTTTGAGTAAACTGCTCCTTGGCAAAATAAGTATAGAGAAAGTCATTATACAATGACAAAAGCAATTAATCATATTATTTTCTTTAGCTGGAGGAAAATTGGGCAAATTTGTCATTGTGGCACCCTGGACACATATGGTAGACAGCTGGTATGAAATCAGTTCACATTCTTGGAGACTACATTGTGTTTTGGTCCAGAGATATGGGACTCATGAGGGGATCCGTGTTGCAGTATGATGTTTTACCTTAATAACCTGTGTCCTATCTCCATCTACCTCTGGGCAATATTATTCATAAAAGAGACTTGTTTTCTGATACAAGAAATGTTTGTGTAATCAGCATAAATGGCTGTTCGTCTCATCATCATCTAAATACCAACAAGTTTACCGGTAATAAAAATTGTGGATTTAGGGTGAAATTAATAAAAGTCGAAAAAGGCTGATTGATCGATACGTTTTGATCTGTGTTTTCCGATTGAAACTTTTCAATTAATATTTTGCGATCTGTTACCGTTAGGAAAGTTCCATAAGCGCTATGACACTTTCCCAGCGGTAACAGATCAAAAAATATCGAACGGAAAGTCCCGATCGGAAAACACCAATTGATATTTTCCAATCGGCACCCATTTTTGTACGGTCGATAAGATTTGAAAAGGCTGAAATGGACCTTTTCGACTTTTATAAATTTTGCCCTAAGTCTATATTTATTGGACAAGAAATAATGAAGTGCTTGGTCAGTCACAAGTAACATCAATAGATGAGTTATACAGAGCACACTCCTGGGATTGTGTTTATACATTTTAAAAATGAGCTTATGATGACCTTTCCAGGAACTACCTGACAATCAATATGTAAAAGTAAAACTGCTAGCATTTCATTTTACAAACCGTTACTATAATTAAATGCAAATCAAGATGTACCACTGATGGGAAGCATGAACGGTGTTTCTTAAACTGAAATAGAAATTTTGATTTTATTTAATTGCATTTTGTAAGTTGCTTGAAGTTATAGTTGTCTGAGATTACATTTTTCTGTAGACATTTCATAGTTTTACAGCAGCAATTGACTGAATAGCAACTTGATTGAATGAATATAAAATGGTGGTTGGGAATGCCATCTTGTGTGTGGCATGTATGTGGGGCGGTGTCCACGGGTGGCCATTTTGAAAGCCACAGACAGGATGGAGCTGCCAACCACCATATTCCATTTTTTCAGGTGTCTCTACACCTTTGACCCATCCAATAAGAAATGCACCCTCTGTTGTAATACAAAATGTATACAGAGGTGATTTTTTTACTTTAAGTTACTTGGATAACTATGGGCTCATAGAGAATATTGCATGGGATCATTTAATTATTTAATTTAACAAACTCCTGCTACACCTAGTGCTTGTAAAGATCTCTGAGCAGTCTCTTTACAAGGTCTCCATCTCTCCAATTTCAGGACTGTGCAGAGTTTTCTACTGCATTCAAAATTTGTTGGATGCCCAATGTAGCTTTTTTTCTATCTTTAGTAAAATTTACCATACTTCCTGTGATTATGTAAATTAGACTACTGGAACTGTTGGAAAAAAAGTTATTATTCCTGCCTACTACTTGTAAAAACGTTGTCTTTGAAGTTTACAAATATTCTTTGCTTCATTAATATTCATTAGGCACTCAAAAAAAAAAAAAAAACCCAAATATGTTAAATGTGTTTTTAAAGTATGATATATTGGTTTCTAGAAATATTTAGGAATGTTTGGAAGCACAGATAAAATGTATAATTGGTATAAAAACATGGTACATATTAATTTTTGGTGTTATTGTTTAAAATATATTTAAATACACAGAGTTCAGCTTTGAATTTAGGACTAGAATCCTGTTTTTTGTTCCAAATGTGAGAAACAATGGCAAATTCCAGTTTTTATAGCAAATCAATAAATATCCTTGGCTACAGAATTACTAATGACTTTAAACTAACCCATATGTTAATTAGGCACCATAGAGGTATTCATGAATTGCATCAACTATTTTTGTGGAAATTAACCAATGCAACTTATTTGCTAGAAATGTAGATAGGGTTCAACTGTGTGTGACTTTGTAATTCCCCCCTACAGAGCTGACACAAAAGAAATTAGCTCAATGAAAATATAGCCAAGCCAATTCATTGGAAACGATGGTTTATTATCAATGGCTGAAACAACCTACTGTGTTTTTTTTTGTTTTTTTTTGTTTTTGTTTCAAATACAGTCATAATTAGTTGGAGTTAATAATTTTAAAGGAATCTAGCCTTCCATTAAATCATTTAAGGATAAGTCAGGCCTGCCCTACTTGATAAAAATCATCCTCCTGAACTGCAGGGTTAGCAGAAGCAATTGCCACTATATCATTTCACTGAATTGGTAGAAAAAAAAATTACGATTGTTGAGTTTTTTTACATTCCACCCCCTGCAGGAGACCTTAAGAATGCCAGAGGTAAGAGGAGTTACCTCTCATTAAAATTGGAGACCCCAGGCAAGCCTAGTAAGTAATCCAAGATGGACGCTCCAGGATTTTAATATCAGCAACTTAAGAAAGGCAAATGAAATAAATAGATAGGGTTTTCTGGCAGTACCTATCATCTTTTCATGGATATAATAGATTCCTGTCTAATGAGATAGTTTTGTTACCTGAATTAGTTATTGCTATAAGTTAGAATAGAAATGATGGGGCTCATTAGGGAGTTAGTTTTTTGATGACCCATTATTGGAAAGGTGAATCTTGAAACAGAATGCCTATTGGCCAGAGAGAAACCCTAAATAGTGTCCTTACTCCTTACTGCAGGTGCATTGTCTGTGGTGTAGCAATCATGTCACATGCTCCTCAGTTATTAAGTCAGTTTCAAGTGAGGTTACTCTTCCATTAAAGTCTTTCCACATCCACGGTATCAATGTCAGCTCCACCCCATATGCAATAGATTGTAATATACATCAACAGAAATTGGAGCTTAAGACTCAACTTTGCCTCTCCTTCTTTAGAACTTGGATCAGCTTTGTACCCCATGCATAGGTGTGGCATTGAAAGTTTTCCAAAGGAGAAAGATAAATATTATGGGGTTGGTCTTCATACAACCACAGGCACATAGCCTAGTGGATTCAATCCCTACAATAGTTTATAAATATGTAATTATATAATCATTATATATCTTACAATTTAAAAAATTCTGCAGCCATATTAGCAATGAAAGTAATATAATTTGCCTTAGAAAAAGGTGCGTGCTGTCTGTTTATCAAACTTACCAGTAATAGCAGTGCCTTCAATAGCCAACCCTGGGATACAGTGCAAGATAGGCTCTGGAGCTCCCTCCCCCCATAGTGCCACCCCCAGACAAAAAAGTTGACTTACCTGGATCCAGGGGAGTGCCCCTGGGGGCTCAGGCCAGTTGGATCCATAATCTGAGCAACCCTTATACTTATGTGCCAAAGTAATATACAAGAAATCACTCATTTTCCCCTAGATAAAACTCTATGAGGGCAAATTATAAAGGTTATTTAGATCTATTCATCGCAATCTTTTTCGCCATTTTTCACCACATTATTGCCGTTTTCTCCTTTTCGACGCATTTTTTTATTTCCCTCAACTTACGTACTGCTGAATAAAATGTATCCAATACTACCACTACACTTTACATGACTTTCAATGGAGATTCTTTTTCATTGATATCGCTGATCTTTTCGATGGGGACGTAGAAAAAAATGTTCTCAACCATCTCCAAAGGAAATAATGGGTTTTCGCAACCCTTAACCAGGTGAACACTTTTCAGTGATAAAACAGATCAGAAAGGGCTTAATAAATATCGAGATTTTTTCGACCTAATTAAAGGTCGACCTATTTTCGACCTAATTAAATTTTTCAGTTTTTAGAAATATCCCCCTTTGTCTCCTAGAATTTTTTTTAAAGAAAAATTGTGTTGACATAAATATAGCTGAATCCCCTTATAATCTTGGCCGGCCTAGAGTAGACATGACCATATGTAGACAATGTTTATCTTCTGAAAACGTTGATACTGAGTCGCGTCATGTAGAATACAATCAGATGTGCTCAGATGTATATTAACAGCATGAACTGAGAATGCCACTTCCTGGTGTTTAAGCCCTTTAACTGGCATCTAACCTGTATAAAGCATATTTCAGTGTATTTTGTTCTAGACCTTTCCCACACATAACAAGGCAAAGGTCACCAAAATGTAATGAAACATGTAGAGTTGCATAGAAAACTCTTTTAGCTAAAAACATGTAGGCACAGAATATTCTCAGCTCTAGGAAATCGGCCTAATCATGAGAACGCCACAGCTAAGAAGAAAAGGGTCCTAGGTTGAGGATTGGATTTGACTTTTTAGAGCAGCTTTCTATTGAAATACATTAATCTATGTATATGTTTCAATCCCACCACCCACTGTGCACAAGTTAATAATTTAATGCTTTCTCTTTCACCAATTGTCAGATTTAATGTACAGAAAATCCACCCTGTGATGTAAATTCTATTTGTAAGCGTTGACTTTTTTTTTTTTTTCATGAATATGGAAATCGCTAAACAATGAAAGCAATGCTGACTCTCCCGTGAGAACAAGCTAATTCCTGGTGCTCTTAGTAAATAGGCCACGGCTTGAGTAAGTGAATGTATTTAAGGCATGTTTTCATTATAACAGCCTAAATATTGAACATTTTTATGGTGGTGCCTTCCCAGAAGAAATCCATTGAAAATCATTTTCGCTGTGATTTTTGTAACTAGATCCAGTGTTTGCTTAATGCATTAAAGTATATATATTTCAGTGTTAAAATAAAACAAATATAGGACACAGACATATGTTCTTGCCAGCTATTGAGGCATGTGAAAATTTAGAGGCCCATACTGCATGTGACTGGGTAACAGTTATTGAGTAAGTTTTCCTTCAACCTAGAGCATTAGACTGTAATTATTCCCTAAGTGACGCAAATTCACTTCCATCGTTGAATTCTCACTTGGATGAATAAGCCCCTCTGAGCGTGAGAGTTATCAATAAATAGAGGATAATGGGCCTCTCTTCTGTAATGCATAATTATATTGAAAGACACAGAGGAAAAAGACGCCCTGAAAAAGTAAGGGTCTGAAGGCAACTCCAAGGTGACTTTTAATATCCTTAAAAATTATAAGGAAAGGGCACACTATATTATATTGTATAGTATTGATAAACAAAATTAAAGTGGAACTGTCAAGTCCACCTAAAAGCCTGTTTTAAAGAGGCAAGGAGTTTAGGGAGTGCAGTAATAGGAACAAACTCTCTGCTCTGCTTTTCTCCCGCCCCCATGAGCAGCTTGAAGGGGGTGGGGCTAATGGGGTGGATGACATCATAGGAAACACGGATAATAGCACCTCCAATCAGATCCCTGCTGGATCGTGAATTAAGGGATCTGGTTGGATCAGCTGTAATATCAATCTTCCCATTAGCGCTGCCCCTCCGACTCGAGATTGAAGTCAGTATCCGTGGAGAAAATAAGAAGGCAGTTTGCTCCTATTACTGCAGTGATGGCTGAATGCTTTTTATCATTCATTTAAGACAACTTCCTGCTTCTTAAAAACATTCTTTTAGGTGGACCTGATAGGTCCGCTTTAAATATATTTACACCTTAAAAACTACTTCTTTCAATGTGTAAGTACTTTTTGCTCTAGTAATGATTCTCTCTGGTGCCATCACATAGCTGAGTTGTCTGCTTATAGTTTTCTAAAAGACTAAAGCTTTCCTGAGCAGTGTCACAATAGAGAATCTGTGACAGTCACTTAAAATGATGTCATTATGTATCAGAAACAGCATAGGTTGACTGCCCACATCTCCCATGATGCAAAATAAAATTAAAAAAACTATTTATTTCCTTACCCTTTCTTTCCTCGTTTACATTTGGATTCAACTTCTGATTTTTTTTGTCATCAATGTTCTACAAAAATATAATGAAACCAGTAGACATTTAGGGGGTCATTCCGGTAGGTCCGAACTTTCCGTCCCGAATTCACTTATAGCGAACTCCCATTATAAAGTTGCGACTACAACAACTTTTTAGTCGCGGTCTCAATTTTATAATGGAAGAATTGTCGCGGTCGCGACTTTATAATGAGAGTTCGCTATAAGTGAATTCGGGATGGAAAATTCGGACCTACCTGAATGACCCCCTTAGGACTGACTTGCCAGTACACCAGGCGGGCTCACCCAGCAGGCCAACCCGACAAGGCAGACCTTCTCCTCAATTACCGACCTTGTAAATGACATCATATGTCACGTGACATTGGCTCCTGGTGGGCCCCACTCAAGCCAGTCTGATGTTGAAGGGAACTATAGATGATGATTGTGCATATAAATAGTCTCGTTAGTATAAATTCCTTATGTGATTATAAACAAATGTGATTAATCAGATGCTGCTTTGTAAACAATTTAAATGATCACAGTAGATAAATGATCATTTGTGTCTCCATTTCAGCCCCAGTATTGTCACCAAAAAGTTGACGTTTTCTGAAGACAATTCCTAGTTCATGTCAGTGCTTCATGTTGTCCTATTTTTGAAGCCTTTTGTGCAAAATTTCAGCATAACAGTTGCAGGTACCTTGCTGTAAACCAATTCATTCCCAATTTCATTTGGGGAAACCAAATCAACGAATTTACACTAGTACACATTAGCTCTCTGGAACATGATGAATGCCCAATGTGTGGTGAATGAGGCTGAAAGGTGAGTAAATATGCACTTGCCGCAAATTGGGTGTGTTTTTGACATTTTGAAAAAAAAATAAAGATCTATGATAGCGAATTTGGTATATTGTTGCTAATTCATGCACTTATACATCAATTTGCACTTCCATTAATATGCCACTGAGGCTTTAGCTACCTAACTTTGTAGGGAAAGTATTAATGCTGGTCTGCAATGCACACTTAACCAATGTTCTCCCAAACGCAGGACTCTATCACTGGTCAGATTCTGTAATAAAATCTTGTTCCTCATAATGTGAAAACACTAAGATTCCATGATGGAATTTCCACTGGACTGATACATTCCTGATTGTCCATGAAAATGCTGGACAGGTGGCTCCCTTCACTGACACAAAGCATAACATGATTCACATATGCTTTTTCCAGCTCATTCCTGTGGTCAGTTCCACCATGGAAAAACAGCTCCAGATTGTGGTAGTCTGAAAGAGCAGGTTATTAAACATGATCTCTAGTAATGTTAGTGCTCTCGCTATACACACGCAAAGTCTGAACAGAATATTAGCGAGTCTAAACATTTTTCTTTAATGTCAAAAATCATCAATAAAGAGCAACTGTTTGGTTCAAAAATCAGCATGAATATGTAGTTTAGGGGTTTGAAAATGTCCATTCCACTTACTGTTACTTTGTATTATTTCACGAATGGGAACAATTGCGCTGGCTTTGAGAAAAAAAACAGAAACAGAACCTCTAGTGTAGAGACCTTTGACACTTTCAGGAAGTTACTGAATAAAATGCACTCACATTTAGTAACATAAATAAAAGCATAGATCAAATAGGTTCCATCCTTCTGTAAGTGGGTCCCATCTCTCAGCTGGATATTAAACGTAGTCTGCTACAAAGTGGAAACTTCCAATAAAAGTTTACAATAGTGCAGTAATTAAAACACCTTTAATGAAAAAAACAAAGTTTACACTCACATGGAATCATGCAATAATGAGCTCATCAAAAAGTCATTTCCTACGCGTTTCGCTTGTTCAGGCTTCCTCAGGGAAACTGAAAAGATCTCAGGTGATGTGTAGCATGAATGTATGTATAGGAACCATACTTATTTAAACGTTTGTACTGGAAGTGACATCATCAATTAGTTTAATTGGTACCATCTGGGGAGTCCTAAAAAGTGTAGATAACCCTTATATATTTGTCCAGTGGGGCTCAAATATGTGGGCCTTTATTTTTAATGAACTATGATTAAAAAGAAAGAAGTTGAATATGCATTTTTGTAAATAAAAGCCATTTACTTTGTATTATTACCCTCAGGCCTCATTCAAACTATGGTGTTTGCTGAGATTCAGTTGGGCTGCAAATGCATTAAAAGTGTGAGTCACTTAGGGGCACATTTACTAAAGTTGTACGCGCTTTTCGACTAGTAAATGCAGGGGAAACCGTCTGTATTTAACAATATCGCTGTTTTCTCCTATTTACTAAGCTGTTCAAAATCAATTTTATCTCCCAAAAGAATTGTCCATCCTCAGGCTGGTGTAAACCCATTATTCCCAATGGAGCTGGTCCTGTCATTTAGCTTAAGTCCAAAACATTTCCCCATTGGAAAGAGACATCAATATCGATCTGTAATGGAAGGAACCCTCATAGAAAAGTACTGCAAAGTGTGTCCCTGTCAACAGATCGATATTTATCGATAATGATTTATTTAGATGGGGAAACATTTTTATTCATCCTTTGTGAATCAGGGAACCGAAAAGTACAAGGAAGCAAAAAATTGACAGCGAAATGGGGTGAAATCAATCGATAAGGTCAAACTGGTCTTAGTAAATATGTCCCTTGTAGTAAATGTATGTAGGTATATTTTTATTTATAAAGTGCCACTAGGTTACACAGCGATGAACAATGTAACAATACAATTATAATACAGACAAGGGAAGTGCTTAACAAAGAACAAGTGAAGTAAATTACAGGCATATAATCAAGAAAATACATCACTGTAAGTGCCAGACCATGATTGAAACAAGAGGATGGAGGTCCCTGCCCCGTAGAGCTTACAATCTAAACAGGAGGGAGACTTACATAAACAGATTCACACTATGGGGAAAATATAGAAAAGGTTTTGTCTGTATCGCCTAATTAAAAAAGCCTATGTATTATATTTCCAGATGTCTGCAGGGGAATTAAATTCTCCTTTGAACAAATCAAGCTTTAATTGTGACTATGTTGTTCCCAGCCTTTGTACCAAGTTCTCTAGTGGTTACCGCAGTTCTGCTCTCCTGCACTTCAGATCTTTGTTTCTTTGGATTTCAGCTCTGTTCCTCCTTGGGTCTCCTGTTTTACAGTGTCCTGTGGTTCCAGTTATTTGCCTTCCCAATCATCATCTCTGACCTTTAGCGTGTTTCTGTGCTCCTGTATTGCTCTGAGTTACAGTTTTGCTACGCTATGCGCATATTTGCTATGCACATACTTGCTACGCACATAGTAGTGCATACTTTTACCCCAGTCAAATCACTTTTAGAATACAATTTGTGCTTAAACATTCACTGTTATTCTAATTTACAGCTATTATTTAAAACAGCACCCTTTTGATGTATTACACAGATATGATGCTGCAAAAACATTTACGTGGAAATGTATCAAGTGTTGTTGATTTGCATCCAATTATAATCATTCACTTTGCCTCCATTTTGCACAAGCTGAGCCTGTTTTTTTATTTTTGTGTGCATTTGATTTATGAAACTTAGTTTTACTTCTTATCATTTAGATTGTAAGCTCTATGGCGTAGGGACCTCCAATCTCTTGTTTCAAACCACAACCAGGCACTTAAAGTGATGTATCCTTGTGATATTACACATTTTGGATTGTATTTATATAGCGCTGATATATTATCACTTGTATTGTATAATGCACTTTTCCCATGTCTGTATTATATTTGTATTGCTGAATTGTACAGCGCTGCGTAAATTTGTGGCGCTTTATAAATAAAATTATA
>JAKJJM010087692.1:0-10732 GCA_021901965.1 Pipa carvalhoi
GAGTGGTCTACCCACCAGTATTCTTAAAGGGAGACACTCCCCAGGACCTAAACTGGGTCCAAACTATCCACTATACCCTCTACAGGGCTTGTAATTGCTACATAGTGTTAGCTGGTTGAAAAACCTTTTGACTTTTATAACATTCTCCCTTTGTGTAAATCCTAAAAATGTGCAAATCAAGAGATGATTCAAGCATCGTTTTTTAGATTTGTTGTTAATAATTCATTATATTGAGTAAAAAAGTGAAATTCCAATCTTGCTAACTGATGGAGGAAACAAAATGACAATTAAAGAAAAAGAAATCTCATTAGGTATGTAATGGCAGTTATTCCTACATCCTACCAGCAAGAAAAAGAACAACACAAAACAATAAAAATAAGTACTGCATGGAAATGTCAATCTACATAGCATATTTTTTCAGTCTGTCTGGGCATTGCAATAGTCCAAGTTGGGTAAGATGTGGGCATAGAGGAAGATGCTAGAAATGTCCTGAGAGAGAAAGCAATGGCTTTTGGCAATGTTACAGTGGAAAAATCAACAGTGGCAGTGGTAGTAAGACAACGTGAAGAGGTAACAGGGTTAATGATCACATCATCAACTAGACTGAAAAATGTGGAAGTAGGGCCAGGTTTGGGTGGAAAAATAATCAATTTTGTTTTAGCGAGATTTAATTTGTGCTGGACCATTCAAGAGAAGATATCCAGGAGATAGAGAGTTGAGTCTGGATTTCAGGTTTCAGTAGAGGGGTGGATAATTTATTTCAAATAATTTGGGTTTCGTCTATGTACATGTTGTACTGAATACCAATTGAGCTGGTAATGTCACCCATCTGTAAAGCATTTAGACAGAAGAAGAAGTATCATTAGTATGGGAGCCAAAAAGGAGCTATTAGGAATATAAGAGCAATGCCAAGATACAGCTTGATCTCCTCTAGGTGTCACTGCTACAAATAGGAGAAGAATTTATTTGTTTGGACCCACTGGTGCATCTCTGCTACTACAGTGCCCACCTGGGGGAGTTTTAGTGACAAGTATAATGAATAGCATCAAGGGTGTGTAAAGCACTTGTCATGGGTAGTGGATTCACTGTACCACAGCGGAGTCAACACCGGTTCACAACTAGGCGTGGAGTCTAAGGAGGGTCTTGACCATTTGCTGCAAAAACCCTTCCAGCCCTTGGGTTTACCCTCCACTGGTGGCAGCTGGTGAACACAACTGAATTCACAAGGAGAAGGAAGCAGGTATTTGGAAAAGGGCATACTGTATCTTTAAGAAATGCTCTGGACCACTGCAGGACCATGGAACCAGATACCAATGATCAAGTGATATAAGACTTGAAGGGACTACTGTTAACAACTTGTACCGGCAGAACCTGAAGCTCAAAAATATTTTTAAATCTCCCTCTGCATGTCAACGCATCAGGGGCGCTCCAGACACGCAGAGGAGTTCCACCAGAGATTACATGAACTGACGAGTGCGGAACCCCTAGTAGCTTGCAGATTGTAGTAGTCATAGATCATTTTTAATTGATCATTTTTATATTTTGTGATTTTTTTTTTCCATTTTGTCCCCTTTTTCTTCTGTAGCAACCAAACTATAGTTTATGGGAAGACAATAGACATGAACTCAACAAAAATATAAGTAATACCAAAAAAAAACTGATAGCTAAAAAAAAAAAAAAAAAATCAAGACTCTTATTCAATCCTAATTCTGGTTGCTAGAGTTCAGTGACCCTAGTAACCAGAAAGATATTAAAAAAAAAAAAGAAAGGGTTCTAAACTACCATTTTGCTGATGATCTTAGATCACTACTGTCTACCGAGTGTTAGATTTAGGGGTTTTCTTTTATTGAAGCTTGGCTGTGCTGAATGTGTGCTATTGATGACAGTCCAGTACAAACACCCTGCCTGGATATGAACAACAGATTTGTCAGTGTGTGACATGTTGTCAGCCCAGTGCCTCGGACGCTTGTCTTCTGTTGTTAAATCAGTACCTTGTCGAAGTGTTCTGCAAAGAGGCAATCTGCTTCCACCATTTGTTTGGGCAGTCTGCCAGCTTAGAAAAGAAAATAAATAAAGAATTGGCTCTAGGCTGTATCGCCATCATGCATAGAATAGATCTAAACTGCCGTGTCTACCCATAAAGCACTATAAAGCCGGTCCTGTAAGGCTTTAATCTCATATTTTATTTTTTATTCAAAACAGCAACAAAAGAATGAAATAGACTCAATGAAAACTCAGCGCTCGGAGTCTAATTACATGTATGTCCAGTCAAGCTTGTACAATATATACCCCAATAAATTCCATGATTGGAAGACTCGGTAACAGAATTCCCTTGTTTAAATGATTGCGCCTTGATCCAAACCAAGAACTCTTACAATTAAATGTGACAAACATGCTATTAGATCATTTTCTGGAAATTGGGCTTGATGGTTGGAGCTTAAAAAAAAATGCTATTTGGTAAACATTAGGTGCTGGATAAATAGTTATTTAAAGCGCTATTTATCAGGCTTTTGACTGTTGATTGGATGCGCTCATGAATATTATGATCAGTGCCAAACACAGAAGTCATATTTTATTAGTATCTAAAAGGGCACAATAGTATCTAGAGCAGTAAGAAAATATGGAATTTATAATCAGCACAACAAATGTTTAAATATTCTGGATTATTTGTTGGAATATTGGTAGAAAACAATGAAAAAAATGGATTTTATTTTTTTTATAATTTCAACGTTGGAAGGGAATGAGATTGCAATCAAATTATTCAGGTTTTTTTTGTTATTGGTTATTTAATAGATTAATGGAGAACTAAAGTGATAAATAGCAATAAAATATAGAGACCAGCATTATGTATATATTACAAGTAGCGCTAAGAGAAGTCTTAAAGGGACACTAAATCCTGTAAATAAAGAGCTTTCTATTTATTTTCCACCTAGTATAAAGTACAAGTGTTAAAATGACAGGTTTAGGCTTACCTATTTTGCAGAATAGTCATAGCAATGGCAGAAAAAACAATCACTTGGAGAGAAGAGGTTTTCATTTCATCCTAGCCCCTCCTCTTTAGCCAAGGGCTTAGCTCACTATTGAGCATGTTCCCTCCTCCTGAAACTAATTAAAATTCACTTTCACTTTCTTTAGATAGAGGGCAGCTCTGCGCTACTGAGAAACTGCGGAAAAGCAGCCTAAAACAGCTCAGTCAAAAGCTCCTTAGTAATTATAAATACTGCACACAAGTAACAGTTTGCATTGAGGAAGGGCTAGAATTAGCTGACAATTTCTACTGCAGGTGCTTGTTTTTATTTCTGTTGTTATGATTAATCTGCAAAATCAGTAAACCTAAACCTGTCATTTTAACACTTGTATTTAAAACTTGGTGACCAATACCTAGAAAGCACTTTTTTTTTTTTACAGGCTTTAGTGTCCCTTTAATCTGGCACAACACACTCCCGATAAATGTCTCACCTGCACACTGGCCCTGTGCTTGTGTTGAGATTCAGCTATGTAAAGGGAGAACTGCATGATGGCTGGATAACAGAACCACTTGGAGTGGGACTTAAATAGGCCATGAGTTGGCTAAATGAGTACAAAGGAAGCAGAGCAACACAGACAATTTAATACAGTCACAATCTTTCCCATGAGTGCCAGGTGACATAGAAGAGACGAAAAGGGCCCCATTAAAGAGAGTTCACCTCCTAGAGGAATAGAAGAGCAAGAAGGAAAGTTCCAGTGACAAGTGCCTGGAAGCCAATAGGGGGTGTGACACATAGTCTATGACCATTTAAAGGGACAATGGCCCAAGGGTACAGAGGAGCTCGGGGGTCCCTGGGTTTGAGTACCAGGGGTTCCTTGTAGGCCAAAGGCGGTTGGTGCCCATCTTACAAAAACAAGAATAATACCTGGGGTAGAAGGACCTTAATGAGAAAACTTACTCAGAGGAAGAGTTCTTGGGCAGTGTTACAGTTTTTAAAAGGAAACGACTTAATACTTAGATGAGTATTCTTACAGTGATCCTCCAAATGAGGATTGAAGTGTAGGACATCCCTTAGTGAAGTGTGCATATGCAAGCTGCTAGTACCTATTGCTACATATAGCCTGTATATATTTTGTGTTCTGTTAATGCTCTTGTATTGTTTTCCTACTAATGTCCTTGGCTCCCGGCTGTGCTTTGTTGCGCCATATCTTATAAAGTCTTTGTACTCGTATTAGTAAGTAGAGATCCCACACCCAAGCAAATAGACATGGGTCTGGAAGGGGGAGTAACCCTTGATGGATCTGAAGTACAAGGACCACCCAAAGTACTATTACAACGCTTGTTTGCTGTTATGCTTTAGAAAATACATATTCAGGAACTATGCCTGGAAATCCCAATTTTTCAACCTAAATATCATACTTTCTAGAAAATGTAGAGTTTTTGGAAGTACAGATTGAACATTTAGTAACTATAGATGGATCTGAGGCATTTTCATTTTGTGATGTTAATTATTTTTTTTTTAAACATCTCTTCTGCAATGTAAACGAGCCAGTTTTTTATTTTTTACAAAAGTTTAAAATATCCAATAAATTTCGTTCCATTTCACAATTGTGTCTCACTTGTTGTTGATTCTTCACCAAAAAAATTACAATTTTAGTTCTTTATGTTTGAAGCCTGAAATGGGGCAAAAGGTTGAAAAGTTCAATGGGGGCCGAATACTTTCTCAAGGCGCTGTATACCCTTTAAGATAAAGTAAAAGAAAGGTAAAATTACCGAGCGTGATTCTATTTGTCCGTATACATTCATTTCCTTTTAAATAATATTTTTTTTTTCTTTGCTACAGATCTCTCATTGGAGGAAAACACTGAAAATCATCTTTTTATTTTTAACAAATCATATGAGGAAAATTCTAGCAGACAATCGTCATTTAATATCTGACGGTGAGTTTTTTTTTTCTTTTTTCAAACAAGAGCTTTCTTGTAAATGATAGATCAAACAAACTGACTCTAACAATCATCTTTCATACATTAAATGAGGAGATCCGCAATATTAAAATATTAGAAGCATTAACAAAGACCGCTTTGAAATGAATGATTTTGATAAGGCCCAGTAATGAATTAAGAAGTGATAAATCCCCATTGGTAATGACAACTGAACGTAACTAGCTAGTAAAGGAGAGGCAATTAGAGAAAACTACTAATCTAAGATGCTTACCTATTCTGACGGCATAAGGCAGTTCATTCAGAATTGGATCCAACATCACGTGACATTTCTATTCAATTCGATTTTTCTTAAGTAGCAACGAACGACATTTTGATGTTCAACTAAATATCCATCAACTCTGTGATTTGTGCGTGTTTCTAGATATTTAAAGAATGGGAAACTATACCGGGTTACTGGCTTCTGTATATAAGCATGTGGCCATCATCATAACTCATCGTTTATTTTGAGTGACGGGTTAACAAAGGAATTGAAGATGGGATGTTACTTACGCTAAAAAAAAGGGTAAGAATCTAAGGCTTGGAATAGAAGCGAGATGTCAGTACCACGGTGGGTTCCTGAATTAAATAGGGGGTTGAATCGGAGATCATGATGAAACTCACCAGTTTGGGATGGCTCATTGCTAATTAACGGCAGCTATTTTAAAGTAGTCATTTATTTTTACCACTGTCACCCACAATGGGGCTTATTCATCGACTGTTCAAAGTGAATTGTCAACGCTTCAGGTTGCTATACTCTGATTAATCTAATTATTCGTGCAAAGTGATGTACAGAGCTCCGTTATTTTTTGACTGTCATAAGCGCCCAAATTGGCCGCAGATTTGCCACATCTCACTGTTTTCTGAATACAGCACAGGGAAGCGGCAAATGGATGCCAATTCTCACCGTTTCGCAACTGTTCAGACTTTTCTCAATAAGCCCCAATGTCAGACTGGGCTCACCAGGATTAATGGCATCTGGGGCCCTACATAGATTCTGTCAGCATCATGTTTTTCCTTTAAAAAAAAGTGTATGAATATCGATCTATAAATTATTGATCCTTTATAAATCAGGGGAATCAAAAAGAACAGGGAAATTAAATTTAAGTAAAGGTGAAAAATGGGGAAACTAATCAAAATGATTGATATAGTCTTACAATATCTCCCCCGTGGTCTGGCTCCCCATGTCAAGTATTACTCAATTATCAGTACCTTGTTCAATTTAATGGCTACAGGGGAGCATTTTAGAAATGTAATATTTCTCCGTTCGCAGGGTTCAAACAACACCCCATGCGCACATCAGCTAAAACACGTCCATGATATCTTATTTTCTTTATTTCCCTTGTTTGTCTGTAAACAGACAACAGATTAGTTTACAATTCATTTGACAACGATGTTATCCGGATCGGAGTCTCCAGCCGTCAGTAAATTTACGGTTCCTATAAAGATAAGGCCAAAATGAAAAGTTATATATTATATCATCTATATCTGAAAACTACAGCACGGTAAATATTTTGAAAAATGTCACTGTCAAAATCTTTTATAGGAATTTGTCAACCCTGTTCTCCGCGTAAAGACAATTTGTTTCCTAGTCCCATTTCCCCTATTCTTGTCTTTAATTACACCCACCTATGTGACATAATAATGAGATTGTTCATTAAACAGAGGATACGGAGAAGCTCTCTCACTTTGAAGGGATTAGAATCTGGGGATCTGCTGACATAATGTGGCCATTATAGGAATACTATGGCTCACGCTGAGCCCAGATCAAAGAGAGACGTCGAGAGAAACCGCACAGTACTATATTTGTATAACAGCAGGCTGTAAGTGCAATAGCTTAGCCGTATTATACCACAGACCCTGCAATCACCAAGAAGGTTATATTCCCACCGAATGTAATAGTTCCACCCATTCCACGCAATGCAGGTGGGATTGCAATAAAATACTAAAGCACTGAGCAATATCCAAGCTACGTATTCCCTACAGGGCACCGAGAAGGATTTACTACAGCGTTACCAGGTTAACGAAAAAAAAAGAAAAAATCTTGCAGTTTCTGGATAAAAGCCAAGTATGATTTAACATTTTAAGATTCATTTGATATTTAACATCAGAGGAGTATGGTCGAAAAATAAAAGAAAACTACAGTCGACAGAAGGAACCCATGATGAAAAGTAATTAGGATCCATTGGTATTTTTTTTTTTATACAATAAAAATGAGCTTTTCAGAGAGATTGTGTACGCGGTCATGAGTAAACATGGCGGACCTGTCGTTATTCATTGATTTATTTGCGTATTTATACAGCGTTGACATCTTCCTCAAGCGCTTTACAGAATTTAACCATTCGTGGTAGCCCCTGCTTCTGTGGAGCTTACAATCTATTTTGCAGGGGAGTGAAAAATATATTCCCAAACAATTATAAAACTGCATGTTCCCAACACAATCTTTCCGGTAGCTTCTCTGTTACTAGAAGCCAATCAGAAACCAGCAACAACCCATTTAAGGGCAGCGTTCATAACAAGCAATGTAACACAATTTATAGTCCATTTGCAACGCCAAATCATCTGTAATAACCAAGTTACAAATCCAGGTTTCTATCAGCACAACGCCAGCATTCCAGTTACAAAGTCAAATGACTAAACTCTATTCATCAAAGTCCGAACAGTCGCACAGAGGTCTAAATTTGAGTCTTTTCACCACTTCCTGATATTCAATTATTGATCGCTTATTGCTCAACTTATGAAGCTCAACGCATCGCTTTACGTACATGCACCCAGTAATTAGGTTATACATCAAGCGTTGGAATCTGATGAATTACAGGGTTGATGACAGTTCTCCTACTGTACAACTGACTACGCCACAATACTCAATAAACTGCATCCGGAGCTGCTCTTTTCTTCACTATGGGAAGATATATTATACTGTTTATATATAGTGTATATTGATTTATACACACAAATAATTCACTTTAAGGACATATTGAAAGCATATTACTGTAGAAAGAGTACTACTGTATACTGACCACGTCAATTAAAATACAAGTTGTTGCGGATGTTTAAAAATCCATTTTTTAAAATATAAATATTACTTAATTTCTGCAAGAATCACTCCTGCTCTCTCTACCTAACAATGTTCATTCAACTCAACCATGCTGCTAGCCTTGGACCAAAAGTGTGAGTCAGACTGCTTCAGATAAAAACTGTTGAGTATTTGGAGAAGAGAAATTTATTGATAGGGGCAATCTATCCAGAGACTGAGAGCCTTACTGACTAAAGTCTAAATAGTCGCGTAGAGGTCTGAATTTGCATCTATTCGCTACTTTCCCATATTCGCTTATTGACTAAACTGCGATGTGGCAAATACATGACAACTTTGGCTGGCTATGATAGTCTCAATCTTACAGAGCACTTCACACATTTGCATGTGTGTACACAGGTACTTCTACTATTGACTAAGCGGTGGATTGTGTCGAAGGAGTGAATGTGACTAAGTGTACTGCTCCAAATTCACCTGTTTGACTTTGCCACATCAGACTGGTGAATTAGGGGGTTGATGGCAGTTCTCCAGTATGGCGTAAGGCGACTATTTCATTAAAGTGAAATTTGGACTGTCAAAGTCAATATTGCATGACTTCGAGTTGCTACACTCCAACGATCACGATTTTTATATGCCTTATTCACTGTGCTGGATTTCCAGTGATGAAGTGAATGGAACTGGACACAATTTCTTGCATAGTGCAGCTTAGTCAGTACGAGTCCTGCCACCAACTCTCTAATTCACCACTTTGATCTGGAGAAGAACTGATGAATTCGACACTATACGCCTTGTCGTATTCGCTACTTCGGCAGACTCCGACACTTGATGAAAATCTGTGCATGCGCATGCAAAGTGCTCCGTAATATGCGAATACACATATATACGCGAATATGGGCAAGTGGCGAATGAATGCAGGTTTGGTCTTTGATGTGACTCTTTAGACTAAGCACCTAAATCAGTGGCTCAGTGATTAGTACTGCTGCCTTGCAGCGCTGAGGTCCTGGGTTCAATTCCACCCTGGACTTCATCTGCATGGAGTTTGTATGTTTTCCCCGCACCTCCGTGGGTTTCCTACGGGCATTCCGGTTTCCTCCTACAATCCAAAAATATATGTATATATGTGTCTATCTGTGTGACTGGGAAACTAGATTGTAAGCTCCACGGGGCAGTGAATGATGAATCTCTGTAAAGCGCTGTGTAATATATCATATAAATACAATCCAATATATATTAATTGGCCAGTCCGTGTACAAGCAAATATTGATACAGTTGTGTATAGTTTAACACGAGTGATGGTGTCAGTGAGTGAAAACACGATTTTAAATAAACATGGGCAGAATATCCTGATATGAAGCCATGTGTGCTGAATCACCAGCATTATAGAAAAGCAAAGAAAAATACTATTTTAGCCGGAGGTAATCGGATTGTGTGGAATTTAATCCGATATCCTATTTACGCCGGCGCTAGCCAATCAAAATTAAAATGAGCCTTCTATCCTTGCAGATCATAAATGGGCATTTATCAGGATTATATGATTTCTTTTTTCAATCGGTTTGAATATGAAAGCAGAATTTGTTTTATTTTTTTATCCCCCCTCTATGTAATTACCATGCAACAATAACAAAAGTGACATGTTTGAAGAACGGATAAAATGTTGTAAATTGGCCAGTAATGGTGATATTTCCTCATCTTTAGAAAAAAAAAAAACCCATTTATTCTCTCTCAACAAATCAAGGCATTGTCAGTCCGTAGTCATCGCATGGCAAGAGAAACCCTACCAATTTCTCTGTGTAAGTGAATACTGGAATGCAGATGAGGCCTACTAAGCAAGGCTTTCAAGCTCATGCGGCTGATCTTAGCGTGCTTCAATTTCTAAATCATCCATAATGGGGCCAAGACCTCTAAAGCACTAAAAAGAGCGAGCTGACATGCTGGACAAACTGTTAATTTTTTTCCTGAAGAAACCGCTATATTGCACATCTGTCACTGTTGTACAGACAATTACTCACCAAGTTTAAAAAAAAAAAAAATACTGCATATTTCTGTTAACAGACTGATGGCAAAATTCATACTTAAAAAGAACATATATTTGTATTTTTTTTTCTATTGAAGTTTAAAAAATTTATTTTTTTTTGTTAAAAATGAGAATGAACCTATGCTAAGTCTACAAATGTTCTTCTAAAGAGCTGTATGTCGAGGGTCAAAAGGAACCCTGATATTGTGATTTGTTTGGACTGTCTTCTGGCACAATTGACACGAAAGACAATCAGGGGAAATCATCAAAAGTGGAGACTTTACAGAGCTCTAATAACCATAGCAACAAATCAGAAGTTGTCTATTATTCTTCCTACTTTCTTATACCAGAGAATGCTGATTGCGGATTGGTTGCTATAGGTTACTAGACCTCAGTAAATGATTGTCCCTGTTGATGAATTCCCCTGTTTGTATTTAAGTGAAAACTACTGTACTTCTAAAGATAGTCCTAGATGACACATTTCCATTAAGCTGTAGAAATTTCTAGACACACTGCCTGAAGAAGTTGTCATGGATAAATCCATTAAAGAGTTCAAAACTGACTTGGATGCTTTCCTTCAGTGTAAGAACATTACAAGTTATGGTACTGGATAACTGGAGGTTGGATCTTGACCCAAGGAATTATTCTGATCCTTCAGTGTAAGAACATTACAAGTTATGGTACTGGATAACTGGAGGTGGGATCTTGATCCAGGGAATTATTCTGATCCTTCAGTG
>JAKJJM010087693.1:0-11894 GCA_021901965.1 Pipa carvalhoi
AATCAATCTGCTTCACATGAAACATCTAATGGGGGAAACGCTTCTCACTAAGGTATAGTACTGCATATGTAAAGATGTAATCTGAATATAGTTCTCCTTTAATAAATACCGCCCTAAGTCCTGATCTTCATTACTTTGTGTCCTTTCTCTGTCTCTCTTTTTGTGGATATTTAGTCATCTTTTATTAATTGGGCTTTCTGGGGCACTTCATAAATATGTATTATCTACAGGTCCATAGAAAAAAAAGGGAATAGACAGAGGCTTGTTTACTTAACATTTGCAAAATTACTCTATAAGAACAGCTGCCTTGCAAATCCAATGAGATTTTCTTTTTCTGGCATTACTGTGCCTTTAAATCAGAAAAGTCGAATGCGAGATAACCAAGTCCTAGAGACACATGTTTCATTAAGAAGAAAAAAATGACTGGAGGGATTAATTTATTTAGTGAGGCCATGCTGAAATATTAATATGCTTTGGATAAAAGTTTATAGAACTATCCAACTGGTCCTCGAGTGTCCATATTTCACAAGTCTAAGCTTGTCTAACCTAAATTTGAAGTCAATATTTGTCAAAGAGCTTTTGTTTTTGGCTGTGCAGCTGGTTAGAATCACCTGGATATCAACCACAATGCAAGCACAAGTAAAAGTATGTGCAATTAGAACAGAATAAACATAAGGTTTTACAAATAAAAAAGAATGTTTATTATAAAAAGGACACAGCTTGGTAAAAATGGAACAATGTACAAGTCTCTGGGAATACAGAGGTACACATATCAGACAACAAATCAGTATTGCTTTCCCTTGCACGGTAGTGCTTGGGCCCAGCGATGACATTGAGAAGATTGGGTTATAGCCTCTAGCACATATTTCATATTCAATGCAGGTTTGGTTTTTTAATATACCTGGAATATAACTGTAAATCCAGTGAAGTTTTGTACTCCTACTACACTGCAGTGTATTATAAAAATGACTCAACAAATGCAGCTTTTATTAAATACTGATGCTAATTTGTTTTGAAATTAAAAATAAAAATCTGTTATATTATTCCTACATAAACAACCAATATGAAAGTCACAATGCAGCTAGAATAAATATTTTCCGCCATGTGATCCCTGTGCTCCAGGAGTTTGGTAGAATACAACTGCTGATGCCTTTACAAGCATTCAGTAATTCCTCAAATAAGACATTTAAAAACTGAAAAATATTTAATGATATTACATTACTATTGGTGTAGTTCAGGGGTTCTCAACCTGTGGGTCGGGAACCCATTGGGGGTCGAATGACGATTTGCCTGGAGTCGCCTAAGACCATCGGAAATATAGGGTTTGAATGGAGTTGCCCAATAACAATTAATGAATGGGGGTTGCCAAATCACAGGGAATTGTACTAAAGGGTCACGACAATAAAAAGGTTGAGAACCACTGGTGTAGTTGAAAGTGATATTGACACCGGTGGGGATTAGAACTCAGAGTTAAAGGGGTGAGGTACACTGTCACTACAGTACTTTGTAGTTAGTAACTTATTAGGCCTCATTGTCAGAAGGGTGAATTCACCTGTTGAATTCCCTTCGCTACAATTCGAGTCACATTGCCAAAATAGATGTGAATTCACTTCACACTACTGACTAAGGTGGTGAACTTAAACAAGCGGACAGCGGCGATCGCTGGAGAATAGAAATAGGATGAGAAGTCATGCGTAGCGAGGGGAATTCGACAAGTGAAGAGCAGTGACATCAGTCTCATTATATCCCACTAACTGTATTCTTTGAATATTCTATCTATTTCTATGTCACCTTGTCCCTAGGTCATGATGTCACTTAGTCATAGTTGTCATTGTCACTTTTGAATGACTAGTCACCTTATGCAACACTGGAGCTCTGCCATCAACCCCCCAATTCACCACTTTGAAATGGCGAAGTCAAACAGGTGAATTCCGAGCAGTACACCTAGTTGTATTCGTAACATTGACACACTCCGCAGCTTAGTTAATAGTAGGAGTATCTGTGCACACGCACGCAAAGAAATGCGAAGAGTTCCGTAAGTTTGCGACCATTGTAGATTCCCAAATTGGTCGCATATTCGCCACTTCCCAGAGTTTATTCAATAAGCAAACATGGGGAAAGTGGTGAACAGATGTGAATTCAGACCTCAACAGGTAAGGTACTTAAGTCAGGTAACTGCCCCCTGAAACGTTGTTTTGTCACTGTTTACCACTGGTCAGTAAAATACTTTGCTATATACCAGCTTCTATGTGTGTGCAGCTTTTATTCTTATTCTGTTTGATTCTCTGAGCTACAGCATAGCTCACATGAAAGCTAGCACCACACCCTGATTAGACATCGTTTGGTGTGCATTCATACCTTCTCTCTATTTTCAAATTAACAATCCATTATGAGCAATTTATTTAAGATACGGAACTAAGGACATAATCAGTAGAAGTTCTGAAAAATTTGTGCTACCTAAAAATTATCACCATGTATTAGAAAGAAACAAAAATGTAAATTTATTATTAGCTTTCATATATTCCCTTTTTTGACCTTAGCTTTAAGTGACCATTAATAGGAAAAAAACTCTTTGATCCACTGAATGTCCCAGTCAGTGTTTGAGATGTATGGCTTTTACCTGAAGTCCAAGTAACCGAGCAAAGAAAGAGGAGCCAAGATCCCCAATGACAACGTAAAAGGCAATACAGGTCCCCAGCATCAGTCCGATCATGCTGCAACATAAAAAAAAGTATAAGAAAAATAAACAATTGGTGAAGGGAGTTGTTTCGAGGAGACACCCAGTGACATGATACACAGCCTAGAATTAGGGACTCATTGTAGACTTGTAGAGTTTGTAGCATCACAAAGAAAGGAAGGGGGGTCATATGCCTTCAAATAAAAAGCATGTCAGCTTCCATTCATAAAAATAATATTGGCTCAGTGGTTAGCACTGCTGCCTTACAGTGCTGGGTTCTGTGTTCAATTCCACCCTGGACTTCATCTGCGTGGAGTTTATATGTTCTCCCCACACCTTATGTTCTCCCCGCACTCTGGTTTCCACCCACAATCCAAAAACATACATCTGTGTCTGTCTATGTGTGTGAGACTGAATAGGGAGACTAGACTGTAAGCTCCACAGGGCAGGGACTGAAGTAAATGATGAATCTATGTAAAGCGCTATATAAATGAATAAATACATACATACATCTTCCTTTAAGCAGTACACATATTTCATAGGAGTACAGGTTACCACACACAGTGAATAACCTATCTCAATTTGAAATAAAATGGTTTAGAAGTACAAACAAAGAATGATAAAAGATCATTGGTGTCTATATACTATGTATACCTGCTATAATAACAGACTACAGATATAAATGAACATTGCGATAAATATGTTTTATTAGCAAAACTGCAACTTCATAATTAACCCTACCCCAATATCTTTCACAGCTAGTTATTTGAACAGCACTGACGGTGACCCTAAAATATGAAATCAGCTAACCAAGATTATTAACCAAGGTATTATCGGGATCAGCAGATCTCAGTAAAATAAAATCAGCCACAGATTTTTTTTTTTAACCTTTCATCTGAATTTCTCAGTAACGTATGCTAAAAAACTAAAAGAACAGAAAGTGAACAATTAAAGATGCTCAAGAGCTGGCAACACTGGGATCCAGAATCTCTGCTATCCATGTTGTTAATACAAAACTGATGGAACTGATACCAACTATGCCTCACTTCGCAGATTCCATCAAGAGGAGAGACAGCTACCCAAGACTACTGCGCTAACAGAAAGTGTTTTTTTTATATGTTATTGTTAATTTATTAGAGAACAAATACTGTGTGCTTCTCCCAGGGATTTAATGGATATATGTTGTTTCATTTAATGCTTTCTCCATTGCGAAATGCCTTAAAAGAGCTCATCAGTATGAATAAAAACCCACAAAGTTGTAATAATAAAGAGTTATAAGTACTTACTGTTTGTTAAAATCACTTATTTCACAACAACATGTGGGTGGAATTTTGAATATACTAATGAATCCCCTATAAATTGTATGCACATTAACCAGTCATTACCAATTGTATGTGTTACTAAGGAACCCAGGCAGAGTCTGTACAAAAAAAAAAATCTCAGGGAACAAAAAAGTGTGAAATGGAAAACATACATATTGCAACCGACCCAGTATAATTTCTATATAGCACTTATTTACATCGCAATGTGAACTGTATCTACAGCAGTAATTATAAAGATTAACGAAACAAGCCTGTGTACAAGTCACTGCACCCTGCAGTGTAATCATATGCAACAAGCACTTATTTGCACCAGTATTTGCACTGTGAAATTCAGTCAGAGAGAAAGAAATCCAACTATGCACATGCACTACTGCTTCTACTGACATTAGCTTCAATGAGTTTTAAAGTTCCTATTCCACATTCCAAGTTAGAGTGGCTCATTTGCTCCAATATTGTAGCAGCTGGGGTTGGAGTGTCAAATTATTTAATATGAAAGGTGTGCTGGTTTAGATATTCTTTAATGATTACTTGTACATTAATCATAATTTAATTCTAGATCCTTCCTTCTTCATACTATTACTAAAACTTGGCTCAATCTTTCCTTCATTCACAGAAACAACCTGGCTACACATGTATTAATTCTGTATTAATTCATTCAGTGCAGATGCTTTTTAAGAACCATTTGCTGATTGACTAGCCCATACATAACAGTGATTAATGATGCATTTTGTGTTTTCACATTAAGCATGTACTTTTGAACAGTTGGTTAAAAAGATCATTCATTTACTCCTCAAAGGCATCAATTGATTTATTCATTTGATGGTAACCAATGAAATGTTTTCATCCCGTGTGGTCAATTTATCACTCTATGCAGTCCAGCTGCAGTGACCTGTGATCACCCACTTACAGTACTTTCAAAAGTTTCATTCATAAACTATAAATTACACAAGAATTATTGGATACCTGTGCTGTCACCCCCAGACCTGGAGACTATCAAAGCTTTTTTAATTCCTAGTCTTTGTAATTGTCTATTTAAGATGCCAACACTTTGTGTTTTTTCTTGCTTTTGACTCCTTTCAGGTTCAATATTTCCTATTTCCTTTACTTTTATCTCATTTATGGAGTCTTATGAACCCAACACATTTCTAGACCAATTTTTCTCAGCTGCTCTGGTTTGTATGCTACTGGGAGTCTCCTGATATCATACTAGGTGTTTTCAACATTTTTATACATACCCTAATTCAATTACCTTTCCGAAAACCCTAGCACACAAGGGAGAAAATTTATCACAAGTTATGCAACCCCATTGTTAACCTGAAATAGTCAGCTCTTCTTTAAATCAATCCTTATGTTACAGTTGTTCCCTAGCTCCTGTTTCCTAACTTAGGAATTAAGAGTGTAGGAAGGCCACTCTAGGTCATTTCTACTCTTGTTTGTAAATGTACTGAAGGATTCATTTGTTTTCTGGCAGGCTACAGTAAAAATAACATAATATGCTGGTAGGTTATAAAAAAAGACCAGGGGACATGGGCATCTTGCAGAACCAAAATTTAGGGGTGGTGCCATCACACGTCGCATGACACATTGGGAGTAGTCCTAAACTCTCTTTGCACCCATCTGTCCTGCCCTATCTGCCTAATGGATGGCAGCCCTATTGGTTCAGAAAGCCACTGACTCGCCCCCCCTTGCCCCCCTTCAGACCATCATGTCAGGGGAGTCACTGATCACAGGTGAAATGCTGTTAGCCAAAAATCTATTTTTTTTTCTAAAAATTGTTGGTGACTATACAAGTGAATATTAGTTTAATGTTGATGTCTAAGGTAATGGCAACAAAAAATGCAGATCTTTTCAGAAGTTAATCTTGTTTCCGATAACACAGAACATCATGATTGTAAGCACAGAGCTGTCTTTGCAAAGAATCCATGCATGCGGTAAGAAAATACTTTTTCCAGATAGAAGACAAACTCATCCCCTTGTGTAAAAATTGAGAGAGATTCTAGGTGGATAGCATTTTTTTTACAGCAAAATTACATACAGTATATTTGATGTTTTTAGGAAGCAGATGTTGAAAAACAGCAGGATAATTAAAACAATGCCTGGTTACATAAACATATAAAAGTGTTTCAAATCTGAGCCCTCCCAGATGTTGCTGGAGTATTCTTTATATTCCGTAACACAGGGATGTCAAACTCATTTTTGCCAAGGGCCACATCAGCCTTTAAAGGGCATATTGTAATTGTACAACTTTATAAATGTAACTATTGCTTAACAGTTAAACAAGCCGATAGGGCTCTAATAGGAAGGTAATTTCTCCCAGTTTATAAACGCATATACCAGATTCAGATCTTTAAATGAAGTTGATCTTGCGGGTCGTACAAAATGAGGGGTGGGCTGGATTTGGGGAGCATGCCTTGTGTTTGACATGTGTGCTGTAACACATAACAAAAGGTTGTGGAATGCTGGTACGGTAGAAACAGTTACGCAACACCTAGCAAAATGTGTTTTAGGACCCCTGTCATACACAGATGTGAAATAAATCTGGGCCAAACAAAAAGGTCAAACTCAAGCCAGTAAAGCTAAAAATGAAAATTTCCCATGTGCTTCTATTTCTACAGTACACTTGTTCCACGTTACGTAAAATGCTACAAAAAAAAAGTACTTTACAGTGAATTACAATGTATTATCGTAAGCTCAACTGAAAACCATGTCACATTGTGGATTTCCGTTTATAGAATAGATCAATGCGTTCTACAATCAGAAAGGATATACACAAACATAGGAGCAGGGTATCTGCTTTAAAAACAACATTTTTCCAAATCACAAAGTTAAAAATATGTTTGGAGTTACTGGACCTTACAAAAAATGTAAGGAAGGTTGGTGGCACACTCATTTACATGCAATTGCAAATATCTGACTCCAAGTGCATATCAATCATATATGCTAGTGTGGTTATGCATCGGATGCAATTTTACTGCATTTTTCATGCAACTAGTAAAATGAGGTTTTGAAGGAAAATATGTGAAACTGAATTCTATACATGCATTAAATCACAGCACCAGACAATTCTTTTGCATCTTCATAAGGAAGAATGGAATGCGCATGTTAAATAGATTAGGCTCAAAGCTTCAGTGCACTACAGATCAGTCAGACTCTCACAAATGGATAACATAATGTAAATGTAGGTATGAGTATTACAGCCATGTGTGGCATCGGAACAAAGCAGTATGAAGAGGCCTATATTGTTTTTGTCTATTACTGAAGGTTCCCTGGTCTTAAACAAAATTAACAGCAGATTTCTGGAATTATTGGTGATAATTCCCAAATGACCTTAACTAAAAACAAAACTAAAAGCTCTGCAGCCCCCAGCTATGTTCATAGAGCAAGAATACCATAAAATGATGTATTAATAATTTGTAAGAATAAACATTCCATATATTATATATATATATATATATTATATATATATATATATATATATATATATATATATATATATACACACACACACACACATTAAATTATATGTATTGCATTACATATAAAATACATCTACAGTTACTTAATAAGGAGAGATTGTTACAATTTGGTTTTGATAAACTATGTCGAATTAAATTATATATGTAAACAAGTGCTTAATCTTTTGGGGTGGCTGTTCTGATTGTATTTTATAGCAATACTATTCTGCATCCTTGCAGTATCTCAGCACAGAGCAGTTATGAAAGACTGAACACTACTAAGGTTTCATAATTCTGCAAGACGGTTGATGGCTCTCTTGCTGCTACACAGATAACTTATAGCTTAGAAAAACAAATCAAGAGGATTGAAAAACACACAATAAAAACCTCAAGCTGTTATAAATAGATTGGAATTTGAGATACTGAAAACAACAATTTATCAGCACAATACTAATGAAAAGACACTGTAAGAAGTAATATATTTGCACACACATACACATATAAAAATGGTCCAATTAAATCAAATACAGAATGCATTACTGCCACAGGGGACATGATCGGCACCATTATGATAAAGTGTATGACTTCAAACTGACCAGAGGCGCTTACAGTACCTGTTGAAGTGACTAAAAGGCAAGGATCATAAGCAATACAGAGAGGACACAATTTAATAAAGCTTCATGTTTCACAAGCAAGACTGTGAGCATCTCTCACCTTCCATTTCTCCCTTCATACCAGATCCTGCCACAAGTGTGTTTAGGGAAACAGTGTGAACCTAACTGGAAAGGGCATGTTAACTTGTAACAGCAACAATGGTTCAGCTGTAAGAATAAATTACCACCATTCTGAGCCAAATAATAAAATATTTTGGTTACTTACCTGGTTTCTACCAGCGTTTTCCCAGCTTTCCCGTAGGCATGGAATGCTAGAGGAATAAATACAGGAAACAGTGAGCACATTAATAGCCATGGGAGTGAGGGTACACAAGACCAGTTATTTATAGACATAGGAATACATTAACTTACTGCAGCGAAACCCTTATATCTGTGCCTTACACTGGACTTTTAACATTAGCGTTTATACATGTAAATGGATGCTGCTGGAATGCTTGATTAGAACTTTATACTCTATGTAGACATCAAGGTAAAATAACAAACAACTTGTCAAATATCAGTGGTGCCATTTCTGTAACGGGATTAACAGTTCCACTCAAAGTGCTGATTTAACAAGAGATGAATTAAAAGCACAAAACCAGTTTATCCTATTGTGTATATTATAAATAATATATTTATATTAGAATATCAATTCCAGACCAGAACAACTCCCTGTTTTGAGTCAAAGCAGTAAGCAGGTATTCCTATGGTTGATGCAACAAAACACATGACTACAAAATGCCTGTGGTCTGACATAATCATAACTTATCCCCGTTTCCACAAAGCAGCATGGTTTCCCCCAAAAGCAGACCAAACATTTCTACAAATCTAAACAATAACTAATAGAATAAGATCTAAGATAGAATAAGGACACATTGCTTTAACCTACTCTATTATATGCTCGTACAACCATTAATCATTGGGCATCTACATTTTTCTAAAATACATCCCTTCCTAAAGTCTGTTGTTCTTGTAAAACCCCAATGTAAAAAAGTAGTTTTCAAGTCTGCCCTTGGAGACCATAAACAATAGACCATTAGCACACATGGATCTTTTACAACGATCAATTCATTTACACATCCACCTGTAGATCTGAGTGTCTGTCTTTAAAATGTAAACTAGCACAATGACCATAGAGTTCAGCTCTTCTGAAACAAACCCACCAGTTTATGATTAATATAGAAAAAGACTGCGCCAGTCAATACAACCACTATATAGTGGGCATATTATATTTTACTGTCCTATTCGCCTGTAGGTATATCCTCCATTCGTTTGAATGCAAGGTGTGGCTATGTGTCTTATAGGATTATCTCATACTGTAAAAAAAAAAGATTTTTATTTGTGCAAGATAAATGGTGCAAAAATTCTGTACTTTATTTTCAGTGGTTTGTGAGGTTGCACACCTGCAAGTTTCTGATTGTTTATTCAGAATTCTCAAGCCTTTTAGTTAAATCCCTGTCTTAAGATTGGACTCCAGAAAAGAAAGCACTTCTGTATGAAACGAGCAGTTATTTACCAGTGACAAATAGACAAGCAAATAACTGTAAAAACTCTAATTTTAACCTCTTCATCTTTAGTGTCATAAACCCAACTTGCATAATCTATCTTCATACTGATTTTTTAATTTATTTTCATACATTTTTACATTTATTTTATTAATCTATTTAGCAGGATTTCAGTGGACTCTCTTTAGCGCGATATTATTCATTTTTTTAATTGGAGTCCATAACTGTACTAGAGAATCCAGATTAGGGCTATTTTTTAAAAGGACGGTGTTGAGAAATTCTCCTTCCTGTCCATAGGCTCATAATAATAATTGTAAGGAAATGATTGGTTGCTCATTCAGCAGAAGGTGAAAATTAATTTGCTTTGTTGAAATCTACACAACAATACAAATGCAGCAAAACCACAGAATACAAATGGTGCAGTGATACAGTTTACCTTACAGAAAAATGTATTGAGTGTATTGAGATTTCACACTGGAATTCAAATACTACCTTTATACACTTTTCCTGCTGGTTCTGTTGTTTACGTAGGAAGAATTAATGATATTTTATGCTACTACATATATTGTGTGTATTTAGGTTATCAAAGCATTAATAACATAGCTTATTCAAGCAGAAGAAAGGGTATGGTGTAGGTCAAGGATAAGCAAATTCAGTTGTCTAGTGAGACGCCACAAATGCCACCCTAGTACAGTAGATACCTCTCTAGGGGCATGCTACACATAAAATGAAGAAAGTTGCACCTTAGCCCTAAAAGTATATCTTCTGAATAGAGCTAAACTGTAAAATTCCAGGGTTATAATTAGACTTGCGCTGCCCTTCTCCTGGGTTCTCTCCTTAGGGTTTCAACATGCTGTATAACCACAGTTCTAGAATAGGGTCTTTCTCCATAGGTCGCTGTTCCTCTCACAGAGACTGACAGCACCTATCACAGAAAACAGATTCCTACTTTACCAAAGTAGGAATCTGTTTTCTGTGGTAGGTGCTGTCAGTCTCTGTGAGAGGAACAGGGACCTGTGGAGAAAGACCCTGTTCTAGAACTGTGGCTATACAGCATGTTGAAACCCTAAGGAGAGAACCCAGGAGAAGGGCAGCGCATGCCTTGTTGAATTTGCAACTGTTCCACAGTGGGTTTTGGAGGTTTTGCAGCACACCCTTTCTGATTGTGACTATCCATCTTGCGCTTGGTCATCCTTTGAAGTTATAATCAGACTTGTTTTTATGTCTCTTTCAGATATCAGGTGGAGATGGGAGAAAATCCAAAAAAATGCTCAAGAAGTTAAAACTATACCGTCCAACCTTTTCCAGAAAAAGGGTCTGATATCTTTCATGCCCACATATTAAAATAATTATCAAGATCATATTTCAATTAAGTTTATTCTTATCTTAACCATACATAGAAATCATTTATAACAGTTAAACACCTTGATAAAATGACTCATGTAAGACATGAAGGGAGATTGTTATTAAATTGTTTACAACATTGTTAATAACTTGCTATGATTACAACTAGAGCAATTGCATTTCCAGACTACACTATAGTTGTTATTTTAGGGTTCTTTATGTATGATAGTATGTGACATTTAACTCAAACAAAGTATCTACTTTTCCTTCCATTCTGTGCCTTGCCATATGTAATAATAAACAGACACAAGATAAACATGCTTCTTGCTCAGTCTGTATTTAATCTAGTACAGTACCTTTTGCATGGTTTTTAACATATCTTTTTATTTCTTTACATAAGGTTCTACAGTAGTTGGTATATCTATTTTAGAAAATGCTTTCTATGTAAATCATAGATATATTCTTTTCTTTAAACTGCACCAAATAAAAGGTAAGTGAATAATATATCATATTTCGTGCTTTTCCATAGACAATATTCGTATAAATCACCTGCTTTCTGTGTGTGTTTACATGTGCTGCAAAGTTAGATGTATGCCTAAGCACAGGTGATTCTAAAATTACCTGTTTATCTGATCTGGCTCTCAATTTCCTTTCATCATGCTTGGTCTCCCAAGGTAACTGTCCCTGACAGTTTTACAAAGATTATTTTACCTTCACTGAACATTTTTACCAGAACCTTCCAACTAATCAGTCTAAACATATCCTACTGAATGGATCAAAACAGCATTAGACATCGGATTTACTCCAGAAATTAAAGCAAACCAATAGTGTTTGTCCTGGGGATACCTAATATTGCACAAAGTCTAGAGGTTTAAGGCGGGAGGCAGTAGCTGGGTAAATCTGTCAGCTCCATCTAATTATAATGAATTATATTATAT
>JAKJJM010087696.1:0-14844 GCA_021901965.1 Pipa carvalhoi
ATGTACTTCACAAACAGGCGAACAGAGCGGCCGCGGCCACTCTGTTCGCCTGTTTGTGAAGTACATGAAGTGCGACCGCGCCTATTTGAGCGACCGCGTCTCGTGCACGTCGGGGAAATGCCTTCGCAAAGGCATTTCCCCAGTACTACGACCTTTTCGGAATCTGGCCCTAATTCTTCATTAGACAGCAATACACCACAGCATTATACCTGCTACTACCATTTCTATATTGCGTAACTTTCTGTTGGCATGGTTAAAAAAAACATTCTACAAGCGACAAAAAAACCTAGCCCAATACAACACCTTTAAATAGAGCTGGTTTAAAAGGATACAGGTTTAATCTATTTAAATATTTTAACAAAACCGTACAATAGAATTTTTAACCACAAGCACATGAAGGCTGTGGAATTTTCTATCAATGGATGTATCAACAATGCAACTCATTGGTTTTGTTTACATATAAGATGTAGGATTTTTTAGTAAATACTGGAATCTATACCAAGAAACAATCTATCCTTGAAGATCACAGACAAACATGCATGCAGGGAGTCTGCATGCATATTTCTTTTAAATATTTATTTTCATGGTGAAGAATAAGAGCTTTTCGCATCATCTACTATTATTACTTCCCTTAGCATTTATTAAACATGGCAGGAAAAACAAACCGTATACATCATAAATAATTGTTCCAACAATACAGAATTCAAAGCACAGCATTTCTTACCTCTGAACTGCCATAGAAGTCCCTTCAGCAAATTCCATAGTGTTTATAAATGTGACAGATTTTGCTCCCCCACCATAAGAGGGTGATCTGGGTATACCAGATGGTGATGAAGGGGCCTGGTGGCCAGGGGACTTATAAGAACCATTGCTCACTCTACCTTGCAAGGGTTGGTGACTCTGAATATTGTTATTAGCCAGGTCAGCCTGCAAGGACGTTGTGGAAGTCCTAGGGGCTCGGGATACTGCACTTGAAAGTGATGATACAGAGGACTGAAGTATGGGGTTCCTAGAACTAAAACTAGGAGCTCCTGCCAACAGATTGTCCTTTGACCCATACCGACCTGCAGTGGTGCGAGGGTTCTCGGAGAGTGAGCTGACCTGCTGCAGGCTGTATGTGCTTGGGGTGTCATAGACCCCAGAGTCTGCAAAAACGGAGTCCGTATGAGAGTGTAGAAGTTTCTCCCTTTCTTCCATCTCCTTCCTCTCCTGAATTGAAGCCATGATGGATTTAGAGAGGTTGTCATAACGAACAGGAGAAGGTTCCCTCTGATGCTCTGCAGCCCTGCTTAGTACAGGGCTGAATCCATGGGCAAGTTGGCGCTCTCCACCTCGGAGATGGCACATCTTGGCTGACATGTATGGAGAGTGGTAACCCACAGAGCCTGCAGTTGTGTGTGTAGTGCTTTTACCATTTGCCGGGGGAATGGGGTTGAGTAAGCTGTCATAAGATAGGCTTCCATTGCGATTAGACAAGGCATTTGGGGAAAAGACGCTCTTGTAAGGTGTGACTGTTCCACCTTCTGATTTCACCAGATGCAAAGGTAATTTTTCAGATTCCCGTCGACCAGAGTTCTTCAGACTCAGAGACCGGGAGTTTGCAGTGAAGGGATCAACCTGCAGAGGGGAGGACTGGTATGACTTGTGAAGAGAGTTCTTCCGATACTCAGGGATATCAAGGCTAGGCTCTGATTGATAATCAGGACTCCGACAATCATCTGCCAGGAACACACTGTCTTTTAGTCCTTCCTGCACCACAATCTGAAATAAAAGATGATAATGATAACAATAGCTATAAATCTAAAATGTTTTTCCTCTAAATTATGTATATAATCAAATTGATTCATTCACTCCATTTCCTCTAGTCTTTCTATTTATGCATCCATCCACAAAATTGGACATATGTATTTTTTAAGACTAAAGTCAAATCTGTACAGGCCTGTAGTTTCAAATATTTCTCTACCACTTTTCCCTGGATGGATATTATTGTTAAATACACCATGTCCACCAGCATTAACAACCCTACTGTCACAGTCCAGCATCACATTAATATTATAGGTTTCACCACTTTTATTTTTACATTGACTTAAAAAGGGCCTTGTTACAATATAAAGCAAGTCTTGCAATAGGTATCTGAATATTGTTGTTTGTCCATACACACCAATAATGAACTATTTTCCTAAACCTACCTGTTCTGTGCCCGGATGGTAATGCACTTTGGAGTTGGCACTGAAGGGGGGTCGGTACTTGTACATTGCTGGAGTGGGCGGGTTTATAATTTTTGGAGATAAGTTGATATCTGAAAGAATAAATGTTAAAATTTTACATACACAACTATAATGATAAACTGAAAAGAGAAAACATCCAACTTGCCTTATTTTTAATTCATTCATTTGATGATGAGCGACAAAAAATTTCTAACGTGTGATCATTTTAAATATGCTATCAGCCAGTGTCTTTGATCTATGAACACACACATGCAAAAAGATTTCCAACAGGTTTGTTTCAAACAATTGTTATAAACTATATGTTAAATTGTTCTGAGCATGGCCAGTTTAACTAAGCGGTAGCAACAGATACAGGTTTAGCAGAGGAATTTTGCCAGGTTACCTTCGCTAGTTACCACTGGCCCCATCATATCTGTGTATTTTGTTGGCTCTCCTTTTGGTGGTAAAGGTGCCTGAATTTCCAAGGATGTATCGTTAATGCCCTCTAGGCTGCCCTTAGACTGAAAGAAGAACATATTTACATATGATTACAAAAATTATATTTTCTACTTTATTTTAATTTGAGAATTTTCATTGTTTTGACATTCAAATTGAAAATACAATAAAGATATTAATAGGAACATTAATGGTGAACAAAAATGAACATTGTAAAGTTATTTAATAGTGTTATATAACAAAACAGTGCCTTTTACTGCTGGTAACATTTGTATATATGTGATTTATCAATAAATCAAAAATAAAAAAAAAAATGTGTTTTTTTTTTGTTTTTTTTAGTGATGTTAGAGTCATTTTTTTCTATCTATATCAAAGAAAAAAAGATTATTCTCTTTATTGTCTACGTAGGTCATCCAAGGCAGCCAAATCATTTCTCCTAGATGCACTCTGCTACCGTGTTTCCCCGAAAATAAGACAGGGTCTTATATTAATTTTTGTTCCTTAAGATGCACTAGGTCTTATTTTCAGGGGATGTCTTATTTTCAGGGAAACACAGTACCAGTACAGTATATTTCTTTACCTTACTGCAGCTAGGTCTTATTTTCAGCGGATGACTTATTTTTGGGGAAACATGGTACCAGTACAGTATATTTCTCATACTTTACTGCAGCTAGGTCTCATTTTCAGGGAAACACTGTACCAGTACAGTATATTTCTTGTACTTTACTGCAGCTAGGTCTTATTTTCAGGGAAACACTGTACCAGTACAGTATATTTCTTGTACTCTATTGCAGCTAGTTTTTATTTTCAGGGGATGACTTATTTTTGGAGAAACAAGGTACCAGTACAGTATATTTCTCATACTTTACTGCAGCTAGGTATTATTTTCAGGGGAGGCCTTATATTTCTAAGCTTGGAAAAAATTGCACTAGGTCTTATTTTCGGGGGATGTCTTATTTTTGAGGAAATAGGGTAGGTAATCTGTAATTGATTCCATGGTTCTTATCCAGTTTATTTTGTGAATAAGTACTTGTATATATGAGGAAGATTAGGTTTTTTCCATGCTGCTGCTAGTGTAATATGTGCTGCAAGTGAGGGTATGGCATGCTAATTTTTTCTCATTATTGTTTACAAGAATGCTAAATGGCATGCCTAGTAGGAAGGTTTGTGGAGTTTTTATTGATTTATGAAAGATTTCTGATAACATTTTTGCTACCATTTTCCAAAATTGTTGGGTTATATTGCAAGTCCACCAAATGTGCATAAAACCACCAGCTTCCATACACCCTCGAAAACATACTGATAGCGAGTCATTTTTTAGATTTTTTTGCCATAGATGTTGGTGCGTAGTACCATCTATATACAATTTTGTAGGCTCTCTTTGGTGGCCACACATATGAAAGACTTGTATGCTGCTAGCCATATTTTATCCCACATTTCTTCATTTATAGTTATATTTATGTCGTCTGGCCATTTGTTCATGTAAGATTGAAGAAAGTGTGTTGTGTCCCTTGCAAAATTAGTATACAAGAATCCTATTAAGTGTGATGCGTTGGTGGGCTCTATAACACATTTTTTTGAAGTATGTAGTCTTGGGTTCAAGTTCTCTGTGTTTGCGTGTCAAGAAATAATGTCAGATTTGTAAATATTGGAAGAAGTGTGAATTTTCTAATTGGAAGTTTACTTTCAATTCCGAAAATGTCTGCATCTTGTTAGAGGAGTAAAAATTATTTTGGTACCAAATACCTTTTTGCATCCATGACTGATATGTCACATCCTGGGTGAAAGATTTTGTTTTTATAGATAGTGCGATATTGTGATTGTGATGAGTAATTTTCATTTCCCTGCCCAAGTATCCCAAACTTTCAATGTATGATTTGTTGTTGAGAATAGATTAAAAGAGGTTTAGTCATGATATTTTCTCGTATGTGTGGTCGTTTATTTGTCCAAATCAATTTAGAGATCTCTTTTTACAAATTTTGGGCTTGTTTTGCAGGGAAAGATATTGGTAATACTCTGAATAAATAAAGTATTTTAGGTAACAAAGTCATTTTAGTATTTTAGGTAACAAAGTCATTTTTACCGTAGCTATTCTAGCAAATCAGGACAGATTAAACCCTGCCCATTTAGCTATATCATCTTTAAGTCTCCTAAGGAGCTGAGGGTAATTTTCTTTGTATAGAGCAGAGGTCAGCAAAAGTGTGGCTCTAGAGCCACATGCGGCTCTTCAGCTTCTATGTTGTGGCTTGCGGCTCCCCTCCCTAGCCCTGCCCATGACCTCCGACGCTCCTTCTGATTGGATGTCGGCAGGTCATGTGATTGGGAGAATGAGCTCCTCCCCCTTTGCGGATCAAAGAAATTTGTCGCCTGTGCAGGTGGGAGCGAAATGGCTCCCTCCTCTTTAAAGTTTGGCAACCCCTGGTATAGAGTGTCAAATGATGCTGTAAGATGGATTTCCAAATAGGGGATTGAGTTGTGTTGCCATCTGAAAGAAAAACTGGATTGCAATAGCTGAGCCATCTCAAGGGGGACATGTGCCATCAATGCCTGGGATTTAGTTGCATTTATTTTAAAAGCCAGAAATTTGTGGAAAGTTTGTTATTAGGCTCAGTATATTAGGTATAGTAGTTAGTGGTTGGGTTATGGTTAGTATTCTGTCATCTGCAAATAAAGTAATTTTATATTCTGTTTGTCCATACCTTTTATATTTCGGTCAGTTTGGATTGCTTTCTCTAAAGGCTCTAATGAGAATGCAAAAGCATTGGAGATAATGGGCATACCTGTCTATTTCCACAAGGCACCCAAGATCAGGATATTTGCTATTAATGAATTGTATAGCTGTTTGATAGCTTGAATGAAATTATTTGGGAATTGTAGTTTATTTAATATTGCTTGCATATACCTCCAGTTCAATCTATCAAAAGCCTTTTGTGCATCTAAAGATAGAAGCACAAAGTGTGCATGAGATTTATTAACTTAATGGGAGATATGTTTATTATTTTCTGCATATCGTCCCTGGCGTCTCAATCTGGAATAAATCCAGCTTTGTCTGGATGTACTACGTATGGAAGGTGTGCTGAGAGTCTGTTAGCAAGAATTTTGGCAAATAGTTTTAGGTCATTATTAATTCATGAGATTGGGAGGTAATTGTCACAATTTAGAGGATCTTGACCTTCTTTCGGGATTACAGTAATGAGTGCTCTCTGCATATCTCTAGTTAACGGAGTTCCTTCTAGGAAGGATTGAAAAAAATGGTACTAGTTGTGGGATCAGGTATTTTGTATTTTTTTTTTTTTTTATATATCATTGTAAAACCAACTGGTCCAGGTGATTTTTTTGATTTTGTATTTTTGATAGCCGTTTCTACTTCTGTGGGATGTATTGGATCTCCTAGCTGAGAGATTTGTCCTTCTGTTAATTGTGTTGGGGGCCAATTTTTTAGAAAGGGGTATGTTTTGTTTTGTTTGCCTGTGGTGCTTTTGCAACTCTTCAGGTTTACGTCATTATAGTAATAGGACCCCCCCAATTTACATGCATAGATGCAAACAATGTTGAGGAAATGGTCTCAAACTAAGTTAAGCCTTTATAAATCACTTTTTATGCTAATCAAGGAAACATAATTAAACATTTCTTTGCTTCAATGAAGAATTAGGCTCAGCATGGAATGACACCACGCCCAGAGTCCTGTAGCAGAACTTAGGAGAAACAAATTTATGGGAATCAAGTGACATAAGGGAAACTTGGTTGGTGAAGAAATGTATACCAGCGTATAATAATAATTATTTTGCAATATGCCTATGTATGACTTCTATGTAAAGTTAGGTATAATAGGAGGAGACTAAATAATGACACTAATATTCTAAGTTTGTGCTGTAATAATCCCATTACACTTTGTGACGCTACCTTGGAACGGTGGAGATTAGCTTGAATACCATTGTCACTAATCTTGACTGTGATCTGCCGCTCAGACAACACATCTGGTCGGATAAAGGGAGGCTTCAGAGCTACTGTAGGCCTTTTCTTTGGATCCACCACGTATCTGTCAGGGTAAAAAAGCATATTCATTTTCAGCTTAAATGTTACATTTGACCACTTACGCTTTATTTAGAACATGGGTTGCTAGAAAATTCTCTAGGCAAAAATCTATGACCATTTTCTCATACATAATTTGAAAGGTTTAGTGGATATTTTTCCTGTTATTCTGGATAACCTCCCTAGGCAGTTGAGGACAACACTGGGTGTACTGAGAGCAATACAGATAAAAAGATGTCCCTTTAACACACACAGATACATGTGCTTGTAAATACTGGTCACTGCAGAGAAAATGTGCCCATTATACTTGTCAAAATGAACTGGGCTTAGTCTAGAATTTTGTTATGGGGGGAAGGCAGCTGCTACAATGTGCGCTCCTGATACCCGCATAATGAGGTGTAGTCCTTAAATTTGCTTACCGTGCCTAAGTTTCTAAATTTGTTGTTAATTTGCCACATAACAGAGTTTGAAGGATATATGAATATTGGGAAGGGGCGAATAGATACAAATTCTGACCTTTACGTGACTGTTCGCACTTTCATAAAAAGGCCCAAAGTAAACAGCTAGTCTTATTATCACTATGTAATAACTGATTTCTGTGATATATACTTTTTTACTTATTTGCAGCCATTTCTAATTTGTAGTTACTTTCTTGCAGATGCCCCTCCTCTCTCAGCAATTTAACTAACACACATGGGAATAGTTAATACCAATCTGTATCTTGCAGGTGTGCAATCTCGGAGAGTCGTCGTCCATCTGCAAGTTGCTGTTTATTTTTCGAATTCTAGTTATATCTACAAGTGCAGCAGGGACTGTACTCAGCATTTGCCGAATGCTGAAACCATGAAGCAACAAGAGTATACAGGATGACACATAATGGCAGCTCAACAGAAAATATTACATTCAGATGACAAAGACTATAATTTGCCTTTAATATCATGGTATATTATGTATAACCAGATAGTTGTTTTGAAATAAGCATTCGGATGACAAAATATAGAATTTGAACTTATTTCCCTTTAATTATCAAAACTATTCTCCATACGGAATTTCTTTATATGTTGCATACATTTATTTTAAGTCATACACAAGATATGATCTCCTTTCCTGTGAGGTGCATCAGTTCCAATGCAGTTTACCAGCTGCTAAATCTGGGCAGGAAGTACTGCTAAATGAATTTATTATAAAACATCTAGTTAACTCCGATTCTGAAAGTGCCAGTGTTACACTAGCAGTTACAATACAAAGTTCCCCAGCAGGGACTTGCTATTTATGTCTTTAGCCAAGAATCAAACAGTCTTAGAAGTGACTAAGAGGTATGAACCCACAGGTGTATTTAGGTTTTTTGTAATGATTTGGATGCTGCAAACTAATAAATAACCTTTTATTCTACTGTTATATATACTAAAACATGCACAGGTCTGAAACAGAATTGCACTGATGTGCTATTTTAACAAATGTAATTAGCATTAGTAACACCAGAAAGAAAATTGCCAATTGAACTAGAACAACAGTTATTCCCATGGAAGTACTTCAAATTCAGAAATGTAACTTTAAAGATAACTCCTATGACAATCCTCTTTTCTGGTGTTACTGGTCCTTTGGAACCATCTAAACATGACTTTCTAATCTTGGATTAACAAAAATGGCTCAATAGAAGCTCCCCCACAAAAATGTGGCACATCCATAAACAGCAATGGGGAATGGGTAGGGTTTGTTTAACAAACACATACAACTGGGCTGGCATCAGTAAAGATAAAAACCAGACAGAAAGCAATAAAAGTCACGAATTTGAAGAAGAGACGCAAGTAGTCTCAAATGCTTACATCTACCATCTATTCAGTTAGCCAGTAAAAGGTATCACCTATACTCCACTTGTCTCTGTTTAAAAGAACAGTAACACAAAAAAAAATTAAAACGTCTTAAATATTCGGAGTTAATATATGTTCAATATGTGCTTTCAAAAAGTCTAAATTGTGTTTATAAAGTCTGATATCCTTATTTAGCTTTAAAAATTGGGATTTCGGGCACGCTCCCTGAATATTTATTACTGTATTTTTCGCTCCAAAAGACGCACCTAGGCTTTTAAGGAGGAAAATAAGAAAAAATTCTGAACCAAACTGTGTGCTAAAATATACCACTCCTTTCCTGCCTTCCCTCCCTGCAATCCCTCCCCTGCCTGCCTGCCCTACTGCCATTCCTCCCCTCCCTGCTCTCCCCCTTGCTGCCCTCCTGCCATTCCTCCCCTCCCTGCTCTCCCCCTTGCTGCCCTCCTGTCATTCCTCCCCTACTGGCCCCCCCTCCCCTGCCTGCCCCCGTTCTGACCTTACTCCAGCGTTCCAGCGATGTGCCTCCTCTCAGCACTTCTCCACACTGAGGTAAATTGAGAGCAACGGCACTCCTCTGCGCCTTCAGGTCTTGTCGTCAGCAACCAAATCCGCAGTGAATAGAGCCGACAACACCCAAAGACACCAAGGTGCGCGCAGGCGCAGTCAACTTACCTCAGTGTGGAGAAGCACTGAGAGGAGGTGGATCACTGGAGGAAGGTAAGTACTCTGAATTTTCTTCAGCTTCAGCAGCTGAAGAAAAGAAATATTCGCTCCATAAGACGCAAGGACATTTCCCCCCAACTTTTGGGGGGAAATTTCACGCTCGTGTGAAAATAAAAAAAATACGGCTCCGCTTTGCCCTATGGAACTTACCTTGCTCCGGATAGACTAACGTAACGCGCGAATGCTGGCCGTCGCATTTTTCCCCAGCGTACGGCCAAAACAAGGTAAGTCAATGGGGCAGAGGGGCGCGGCATTTTGAGGCTGGATTCCACGAGCGTATGATGCGCTGCGCATCATACGCTCGTGTGAACCCAGCCTTAAAGTCTTAGCCTAGGCAAAACAGAGATATTTAGACAATTTGAACTTTTATGTATGCTCTAAATAAAAATGAAGGTCTATTCTTATGCAAGTCCTTAAAAAATCCTATGGTGCATCGACTACAAAAAAAAAACAAAAAAAAACAAAAAACAAAAAAACAAACAAACATGTACCTGGGGGACAAAGGACTGCAGAGTACATGCTGAATATTCCCGCAGCAGCCTCTTGTAAATGGGTTAACTCCACCACGAAACTTCCCTGTCACCTAGACAGACCAGAAATAGCAACGGAATCAAAATTAGAAAAGGGACGTGTTATAAAGAGCAGAGAAAATTCAGTGTTCAGACAAAATTAAAAAATGTACCTTTCTTATCACACGACAAAGCACTCATTTCTACTAAAAATGAACTAGCAAGCTTCTAGTCTGTACTAAATAACCAGGATTCAACACCAGTGCCACATTAAAAATATGTCTACACTGAAGTGCGCTACATGTCAAAGATCCATGAGTATCTGCCCCATCCATTTCCTAATCACTCCTAGACTAAACAAGTCTAAAGTTCCCCTTTAAACAAAAGACATCTTGCATTTAATTTGTGCAAACAGAAAATGCAGGTGAATGATAAGAATAGCTAAGGGATCCTGAGATCTGTGAAGGTACCGTGGTCTAGTCCACCCCTAGCGCACACTGCAATACAATTTAAACAAAAGACAGCTTGCATTTAATGTATGCAAAGAGAAAATGCAGGTGATTAATAAGCATTAATGGCTAAGGGATCCTGCCTATGCCACACTTAGAGATTTGCAGCTGCTAACAAAATCATTTGTTTGTTTCCTGTGGAGGGAAACCTATTTCAGGCAATAGCAAATACCTGTATTTGTTATACTAGACTTAATTACAGGTTAATGTGGATAAAGGATATTGGTTCAATGACTATATGAAAACCACTTCCTTGATGCATTTAATAATATGCAAATATGTTCAGAAAGGCAGGAGTGTTAAGGCAATCATTAAGGTCAACTCTAATCAATCATTGCAGGGACCATTCACCCCACACAGCCCCAAAACCTTTTCCATAAACATGAAATTATAATGTGGCTGTAACCATTTCAATGTCCAACCCCTAACATCTACAACAGATGGGGATACTTGCAGCAGCATGCATTACAATTCAGCAACATTATTGCCAGCTATGTTGAGTAGTTCAGGGAATGTTTCAGTTAACTGACTGCCACTACTTTACTCTCATGCAGGGACAGTTTGGGGGCGGGGGCGGGGTGCAAAATGGGCAATTGCCCAGGCAGCCCAATGCCTGGGAGGCTGCTTCAAACAGACCCATTCTGTTCACTCTCTCTGCCTCAAAAGCATACCAGTATTTGGGGCACCACTTTCAGTTTTGCCCAGGCCTTGCTCTGAAGAAATTCAGAGTTGTAAAGGGAAAAAAGAAAAAGGTTTAGATTTTCTTAAAACAAGAGGGGGAGTCTTTTATTATGAGGGGATTCTGCATTTAAATGCATTTTCTCTGAAGCAAACATTTATAGTTTTATCTCAGTCTAAAGAAATGTTTAGCGGAGAAGTGAAAATACCCTCAAAACAATATCAACTGCAACATTTTGGAATAGAAAGTAAAAACACTTATTTCCTAAAGAACTGTACTTACTTGTTCATTGGTCGTACGCCCTCGTACTACAAGGACAATATGGAAACCCGTAAGACCGATAACTGGAATAAAGAACAAGCCAGCCACACACATCACAGATATACTGAACACATATTAAGGATAATGGTCCCATCACTGAGTTCATATTCTATATCTGTAGTTAATCCCTGTCATTTTGTAACCAATGTAATGACTTGAGTAAAAACAACAAAACAACATGGTTGACACTGGCTGCCTGGTCTGGTTCACTGACCTTATACTTGGCAAGTTTTTAGGTATGAGACAGAACTAGGTTGAAGCAAGACTGAACAGGTAAAACTCATCCTATAGAATGCTTACATAACAACATAAAACCATAATTCTAACGACGTATTCTTGTGGAAATTAAGGGGATATGCGCTTCTGCGCATGCTTGCATTGGTAATGAAAGAAAGGAGGCAGAGATGTAAAGGGACGCTGGAACTTGCAGGAGACAAAAGACATTCAGGGGAATTCAACAGGGATATTCGTTTAAAGAGGTCTATAAACCCATGGCAACCAATTCGCCCTTAACATTCACTGGTACAGGGAAGTTGCAATAATATAAGGAGACTTGCTATGGAATACTAAACTTTTGTAAAGATTATGCTGACTGATCAGTAAGTATATTAAGACTCCCCAGGCTCCCTTCACCTATAGATATAAGAGCACTTTAGTTCTCCTTTAGTGAGGGTGATGGCTTGCTGGATGTTTATTTAGCATTTAGAGTAATAGTTTAAGTATTGTATATATAGATAAAATCTACCAAATAGTGTAGCGCCCAAAAAAAAAAAAATATAATAATAATAATTATTAATAATAATAATAATAATAACAGTCACTGAGAGTTAAAAAACCAGTCCACTTAAATTAAATTGTTGCGCTTGACCCGAGGAATAGGCAGACTGTCTTGGAGCCTTTGTGGAATGTTGGAAGAGACTTCTGGAAATCAGAAGAGACTGTGGGAAGCGCAAACAAAGGGGAAAAAATTCCCTAGTACATTATCTTAGGATATAGTACCAACAGTAAACAAAAGTGCTAAAAAATGGGGGTGACAGTGTATCACCCTCTGTGAGCTAGCTCACCAATAGTTTAAGTATTGGTGACTAAATGCCTTATGAACTTTGACCCTCTGAGATGAGATAAGAAGAATTTTATGAAAAGAATAATATAGAATAATAATTGTATATTCTGCATGTAATGTTTTTGAGAGTTTTGTAAATTTGCTCTGGGAGCACAAAATTTTCATTAGTGTAGCTGACAGGAGAAGCATACTCTTTACGAACCTAAGAAAACAAATAGATAAGGCAGACATGATAACAGTCATTTCCCTTTATTAATGGAACATAAAGGATACGTTATACTGGTGTGGGCTTCTCCCAGCACTTCCAGATGATGTAAAACAAATATTAGCCCAAAGGAGAAAACGCCAACCATGTGTGTGCTCAGAGACAGCAGGAAGAGGAAAAAATAGCGATAATTTCTGCGCCCAATACAGTTATTTACCCAGGGACAGTGGTGGTCAAAATCCTACAGGAAGAAATGAAAAGTTTCCTGTTACAGATATAAAGTCATTCACACATACTTTCCTTGTAAAATAAATTATGAAACATTCCACAGTTTCCTTTCTGACCAAGAAATAGCAGTATTTTCTAACCATCAGAAAAAAAAGCAGATTTTTATACCAAAAAGTTTTCAAACACCTTGAAATATGCCACTAAAAATTTAGATGAAACAAGCAAAAATGATCCAAACTGCAGATTTTGCTAAATTTCTTTACATTTTCTGCACTTCACATGCTTAACTGCTGTCTATAGCATTTTTGTATTTTAGTTCCAGCAAGTGCGTTTTGAAATGTTGGCCTTTCTTTTAGCGGCAGGTAATATATGACAGCAACCAGAAACAATTATTCAAATCCGAGGTAGAAATTACTTCAGTCTCAAACAGATTGAAATATTTTAGCCTTTGGGCATTACTGGTGGTTGAAACCATGATCTCACCTCCACACAGTTGTCACAGACACTGCAATGAGAGCAACGAGGTGGACGGTAGAAATGGCAAGTGGCACACCATTTCATCCGTACTTGTATTCTTTTGATCTCCACGTTCTTGTAGAGGGGAGCTCTGAAGTCATCATCCTTGTCTTCATCTTCATCTGCTGCAATAACAAAGATCAAAGGAGTCTTATGATAATTCTCAAAGCTTAACTTTGACCTGTTTATTTGGCGTATAAATAAAGGCAGATAGACATTAGCTTGCTTAAAGGTGGAAAAAAATCAGTTATTTTATCTAGTAGCCAAGCCTGATTTTCAGCTGGGTTACCAACCCAGCTAGACTCTGGTTTGGGTCACGTGACCTGATAGACGCAACAGTCTTTTTCCCAGAGCTTCTCTCTACCCTTGTCACTTCCTGTGAGCAGACTGGAAGTGACAACCAACAAGGTCAGTGCAAGGGAAAGAACTACTGTAGCGCTGGTGCTACAGAAGTGTTAAAGAGAGAAGTGTTGGGACAGGGGAAGGGTGGGGGGTAGCTAGCAGGATAGTGACCCCCTCCAGCAGCATAGGCAGCGCCCTATGCTGCCTACCGCTCGGCCTGGATGCTATGGTAGCTAGCCAACCTACGATTCACATTATCAGGGACAGACAGCATGAACACTAGGTGCAAATTGTTACATTGAGTTAAAAATACATGGATATTAAAACTGTAAATGTGTGAGAGTCCGAGTGTGTGTGTGTGTGTGTGTGTATAACATCGGCTCTCAGTTGCTGCAGCCCTATCTGACATTCCCCAGTCATGCTTTGTTAAATGGTATGTAAACCCTATCTATAAAGAAAGCTCTATTTACCTATTGTTAAGCAATATAACGATTAAGAAACTCCTGACTCACCTCTTAATTCAGCCGAGCTCAAAATCCCACTGTAGCTGCACTGTCTCTGTGAATGACTTTTCCTGTATAGGAAGTGTATGCATGTAGCCACGTCCCCTCCTCTCCCTGACTTCCTATACCTGAGCATGCGCAGATAAGAGCTGTCCAGTCGCACAGGAGGTTGGACAGCTCTCATCTGTGCATGCTCAGGGTTAGGAACAGGATTTTTAAATAAGGAGAAAGGGGGGAAGCCACATAAGAATGACTCTCTGTGTCACTTGGGGGCAGAGCTTATCAGCACTGCACAGGAAGAGCCTGTACACAGAATGGCTGTGGAAGCAGGGCTGTTTAAACAATAGACAAGTACTACTGATCCCAAAATTGTTTTTACATTATAATGTTTAAAGTGCACCTGTCACCTCATAACTGCAATACTAATTTAGGTTCTACTAATGAAATAAACGATTTTGTAAATATATATATGTATTAGATTGTGATTCAGATCCCTTAAATCACGATCTAGCAGGGATTGGACTGGAAGAGATGTAATATAAATTATCATAACCATGTATAAATATATTAGAGGTCAGTACAGAGACCTCTCCCACAATCTATTTATACCAAGAACTATAAGTATAACAAGGGTGCATCCTCTACGTTTAGAGGAAAGAAAATTTATACATCAACATAGAAAGGGGTTCTTTACTGTGAGAACAGTGAGACTATGGAACTCT
>JAKJJM010087712.1:0-10382 GCA_021901965.1 Pipa carvalhoi
CAGGAGAGGAATGTCAGGAAGGCAGGCAGGCACAGGAGGGATGGCAGGAGGGCAGGCAGGGGAGGGATGGCAGGTAGAGGAGAGATGGCAGGAGGGCAGGCAGGGGAGGGATGGCAGGAGGGCAGGCAGGAGGGCAGGCAGGCATGGAATGGATGACAGGAGGGCAGGCAGGAGAGGAATGTCAGGAGGGCAGGCAGGCACAGGAGGGATGGCAGGAGGCCAGGCAGTGGAGAGATGGCAGGTGGGCAGCAAGGGGAGGACAGGCAGTGGAGGGGTGATATATTTTAGCACACCATTTGGTTCAGATTTTTTTTCCCTTATTTTCCTCCTTAAAATCCTAGGTGCATCTTATGGTCAGGTGTGTCTTATGTAGCGAAAAATATGGTACTTCGTTATTTTCAGTTGTTTTGGGTTAATAGCTACTGTCATACAAAATCAACTCCTCTGTCAACCCTTCATCTGATCTGTTCGGAACATTAAATGAGCAACTTGATGCACAGACTTGAGAATTTGGAAATAAACAATCAGAAAGAAGCAGGTGGGTACCTGGATGTTTCTGATTGTCTTTTTGGAATTCCCAAGCCTTTAGTCAGATCCCTGGTTTAAAGTCTGAGCTACTGAACTTGAAGCAGAAGAGAAAGAGAAGATGCTGTAAGAAATTGTCTGTAAATGTAAAAGCACAATATTAGCCAATAATATATACAGGAGAAAAACATTTATTTGTCACAGTTGAATTTAGTTTAATAACTGTTGATGATTAAACTCTTCCTTTATGTTTTAAAGTGGCTTCAAACAGATTGAAATAGTTTCCACATGTTTTTGAAATTGCTTTCACAACTTTTCACACTTTTTTAGTGAAATCATTCCAAAACAATAAAAAGCTAAACATATAAAAAAATTATTATTTCCGTACTCATTGGCATCATGGGAGATTTCATTGCCATTGTTTGCATAGACGGACCTGTCTATGGAAGGAATTTGACAATATGAATCTATACATTTTCTCCCCTACCAGTGTTAGAAAATCTACAGGATTCTACTGCAAGCAGCACATATAACCTCTGTTGTTTTAATGGTCTAATACAGTGATAGCTAACCTATGACATGTGTGTCAGAGGTGACACGCCGAGATGTTTTTGCTGACAGCCGTCATGGTGCCATTCGTGTCGCGCTCTCAGGGGGTCCCATAGCAAATCCGCAACCGCGACACTTTTCCCTATTTTAAAGTCACAACTGCGACAATATTCCTATTAAGTCGCGACTGTGACAATATTTTCATAGTACAAATGTGATTGCAACAATATTCCTATCAAAGTCGCGACTGCAACAGTACCAGCCTATTGCGATGAATTAGCTCACAAATTTTGACACACCGAGCTCAAAAGGTTGGCCATCATTGGTCTAATATATGAGTATGCTGAGCTAGTGTAGTACCTTCTCATCAAACTGATGTTCTCCACTATATTAGTAAATGCACAAAGGAGAAGATTCTTTTTCCTCCCTTCATTCTACAGTTGTACCTTGTACATTCTACCTTGTATCCATTGAAGGCAGAAAAATGTTCTCAGGTTAGATTCCAAATGCTTACTGGTTTATATTAGATTAGGCAGCAGACACTTATAATGCAGAGATGTCTGATATGATACTATGTATAGCCTTTTCCCTACCAGTGAGTGATATAAGGGTTCCCCCACCCCCCACATGGTTACATAGCTCAACGTAACCCTTGATTATAGGTACCAAAAAAGGACAGAGTAAGGACATAAAAAGTTAAGGTGTGTCTCAGGACTATCATATGGGTGGGAGAGTGAAAATGCCTGCTTTATGCTTCAAGTTAGTTGTTGAAAGAATAAAAATCTATCCTCTGTTTAGTTAACAGGTAATTAAGTTGTTTTATGCACACTATATACAGTTTAGTTAGGGTGCCAATTATTCACTTACCTTAAGCAAGGGCTAAACTGATAGAAGGAATCCCTCTTACCCCCTGCATTCCAGTTCCAGCCATGGGGTGACAAATCTGATATCAAAAGCATTACAGTATTGAAATCTGTACTTCTCACATGTTCAACATAAATATTAATATGTTAGAGGACCTGGATCTTTGCACATACCATTCAGAGCAATATAGCATAAATCTTATTATAAACAGAGATCAGTTTCACTGCAATGCACTCCATGGCCACAACTTGTCCTTCAATCTATTTCACCATGGGTTTAGGATAAACTAATTGACTTATTTAAAAACATTTTTTAGTTTGTGACAATTTTCAATGGAGGAATAAGCTAAAATTATAACTGGCTTGTGTGTATAACTAACCAGGTCAGTTCCACACCTCCGGGGGCTTGATTGGTGACATCTGCATGAAGGGGCTCCAGGTGCAACAGCAATCAAGTCAAGAGATGTCAGTTCAGATCACCCGTCTGGACATGTTTCCAGCACATGTGATGTCAGATCAGTTTATTTGATGGGGGAAGAGGAATTTTAATGCAGGCATATTTTTAATCAGCAGGATGAGATTATAAAGTAGTTTTATTTTAGTAAATATAATTAGGTTACTAGAACAATTAGATGGTGGCTAAACTGGGGATTAAAAAAAAATAAGAATGCTCTCTCTTTATAAAAACAAAACATGGCTTACTTTAAGTCCATATATAATTACATATACACAATTAAAAATTAAAATTCTGCACCCTAAAAGCTAAAATAATTGTACCTTTAACCTTTTTGTTGCCAGCTGGTATTGAAATTCCCCGCATTCACCTCTATTTCCAAAAGAATTTAATTAGTTTGACCTTTAAAGAGGGCATTGAGGGAAGCAAACATGTGATATGTGGACTCTGTAAAGCATGCGCATGAAGGCTCTCTTGCTCCCTCTTGTGGCTGTATTTGATTTGCAACCAAATAAAGGGTAACTGAAATCTTAAATCCTGCCTTTTTTTTATTCAGAACACATTTATGTCACTAATTAATAACAAAGACATCTATGGGTTTTTTTTTGTATAGCTGTTTGAATCCTGAATACAAATCATCATAGAGAGCGGGATTAATTCAATTGTTTAGTAGCCTTTTCTTTGTTAAATAACAAGCAATATATTTTTTCTACGCGATATTCATCAAGGGGTAAAATCATATTCTTACCCCTTTAAATTTTATTTGCACCATGCAGTTTATTTTCCCTTCTATTTCCCATTTATAATAAAAAAAATATATGAAACGCAGCACTAATAAAATAAAATAACATCTCTTTTTTTTTAGATTTTTTCCAAATCCTCTTTCTGACACATTTTTACCAGTTTGTGCCAATTTTGTTAGTTTTTTTTTTCCCCTTAACTTGTCTAATTGGAAACAATGATTTATATCAGATCTGGAATGGGGGAATCACATTTTACCTGAATCAAACATAAAAAAAAAATGTGATACTAATAAACGCATCAGCATTTAAACGTCCTAGGTAGGAAATGGTAAAAACTTATCAGCTCAGGAAAAAAATGTTGTTCAAATAAAAGTATAAAGTGTAAAACCTGTGAAATGTCTCGTGTTCGTAAAATAACTCAAGCTCATATTATAGATGCTTGGTTTACATGGTGACTAACACTGCTGCTTTACTTCTATACAAGAAAATGATATTATAGGGGGTCGGCATTTTCGTTATAATGGTAAGGTCTGAAGCCAGCAAAACTGTATACTGGATGCTGGAAGATTAATAATATCACAGAGATATTTCTCTTGCCCTGATCATTATTTTTTATTTTAAAGCACCTCGTTGGTCTAAGCGTCGCATGGAATGACATGTAATAATGATTTGCACTGCCGCAAAATAAATGTTCCTGCCCAAGTGATTTATTTAAAACCCTCTCATTTTCACCATCGTCATAATAAATGAACACGGACTGAAATCTGCATAAAACAAAAAAAAAATATTGGCTTCTTATGTTCATGTAAATACAAAAGAGAATAAATGGAGAAAAATAGTTGGCTTATAGCGGAGGCAAAATACAGGGGTTAATAGGGGAAGTGACTGTACTAGGACCCAGGCACAATAAAATAGTATTTTACAACACAGAGTATAAAAAAAGGCTTTATTAATTGGCTAAAGGCTTGACCTAGGGACAAGGTGACATAGAAATAGATAGAATATTCACAGAATACAGTTAGTGGGATATGGTGAGACGTCACTGCCCTTCACTGATCGAATTCGCCTCACTCCGCATGACTTCTCATCCTACTTTATCTGCCTGATACACATCCAACAGTGATCACCACTGTCCGCTTCTTCAACAAGTCCATCCGCAGCTTAGTCAATAGTGAGAAGTGAATCTGCGACTATTTTGGCGATGCCACTCGAATTGTATCAAAGAGAATTTGACAGGTGAATTTGCGCTTTAGTCAATGAGGCTCTTTACTTGCGGACATGTCTTTTACGAAGGAGCAAAAATAAATAAAAAATCTCTGCTTCCATAAAAAGCAAAGTATGCCCACTACACTGCCCTCTGCACCTTTTTTTTGTATAACAGACACGGATAATGAAAGCGACAATTCCACAATACAGTACAACAGTGGAACATAGTAGAATGTTAGGCAGAGACATTTACAGCGTCTTTATAAACATGCATAAGTATAAAGCTCCAGAGCAGGTATGTCCATCTCACTACCCTCCAGCTCTTGTTCACTACAACTCTCCACATCTCTGTGACAGCTGGTAGCTGCAGGGTAAGAATTCGGACTACCCAGGTCTCCATATGTATTAAGAGAATGGATTTTTGGGCAATTATGTAAACTACGCCATTGAAATAGCTAAAGCGTGTATGTTCTAACATAACTTTGTGACACTTTGAGAAATTATGGGAAGTATTTCTGACATGAGAAGGCTTGCAGGGGTATTTGATTCAGTTTAAACAACCTCCCTAGCAGAAAAGTTGCTCATCAATTTCATGCCCTGCAGACATATGAATCAGAAGAGGTTCTGCAGCATTGGTCCTTTGTGAGGCCCTTCCCTGCATAACACTGCAATGACATGTGTGTTGTATGTTATTTTGATATGGAAGAAGAAAGAGGAAGTGGGCTAAAGATTACTATGCTTACTACATTTTAGCACACATGAAAACGATGATCTCTGATTAAAGGAGTACTCATTAGCACTACCCTGTTTCCCCAAAAATAAAACATAATGCAATTTTTTCCAAGCTTAGAAATATAAGGCCTCCCCTGAAAATAAGACCCAGCTGCAGTAAAGTATGAGAAATATAATGTACTAATACTGTGTTCCCCCGAAAATAAGACCTAGCGCATCTTTAGGAGCAAAAATTAATATAAGTCCCTGTCTTATTTTCGGGGGAACATGGCAGAGGTGATTATTAAAGGGAGAGAGGGAAAATACAAACTGGTAAATGTAAGGGGGTCATTCCGGTAGCTTCAAATTTTCTGTCCCGAATTCACTTATAGCGAAGTCCCATTATAAAGTCGCGACCGCGACAATTCTTCCATTATAAAATCGCGACAATATTTTAGTTGCGGTCGCGATTTTAAAATGGGAGTTCGCTATAAGTGAATTCGGGACAGAAAATTCGGAACTACCAGAATGACCCCCTTTATCTGTTGACCCCTAGAATAAAAGTCGGCAGGAAGTGAAGTTGTAACAGAAATGGAAGCAGTGCCGTTTCAGTAACAGTAAAATAGGTACGTACTGCAGTAAAAGCAGTGATACCAGCCATGGACTACAGTGAAATTGGTTTATACAAGCACATTACATTATCATTTGATTAACATCTCCTTGACTTTCAAGCATTTTTTTAGTTAAATATCGATAAGGTCTATTAAATTACTTTTATATATTTTTCTTCCTTAATTCAGTTTTTGCTTAAGCAATTATTGTAGTTTCATTGTCAGCCGACAAGCTAGAACTTGCTCAGACTTCTGGAATCCCCCTTAGAGACAATGAAATGAAGTAATCATCTTATCATTGACACTACGGTGCCCACTCATTTCATCCACAAAGCTCAGCTTGTCACAGTGTGAAACAGTAATGCAAGAGTCAGATCTAGGGCAGACAATATATTGGTGTTACATTATATGTACAGAACTAGAACAATTTGTACAAAACGAAACAAGACTTCCAATGTCTATCAAACCAAATTGACTTAGTTTGGCACCAATTTCCACACAATACACGTTTGTTTCTACAATTTGCAGATCTAGTCTTTGATGCCACAACTGTAAATGAGTTAATAATCATATTGATATTTGTATATTGCTTTCACATCCCTCTTACTCTGGCATGTGATGTACAAATATTCACTAACCATGTCCCATATACGTTGTGTTTATCTGTCTGTAACAATGTATAGAAAACTGAATGATGTTTTATAGCTTGAATTCTGAGTTTGGGAAGGCAAAAAATTCTGGAAAAATTCAGTTTTTATGCAAATATAGTGCTGTACAGAGATTCATCATTCTTTTCAGTCCCTGCCCTGTGGAGCTTGCAATCTAGTTTCCCTATTCAGTCACACAAACATAGACTGACACAGATGTATGTTTTTGGATTGTGGGAGGGTGCCCATGCGGGCGTGGGGAGAGCATACAGGCTCCATGCAGATGGAGGTCTAGGGTGGAATTGAACCCAGAGCCCAGGACTGCAAGGCAACAATGTTAACCACTGAGCCACTGCACTGCTAAAATATATTGATATATATTTAAATACATATTTATAAAGGGAAGTAACACCTATTACATAATGTTTAGTAATTATATTTAACATAAAGAACTAGGCTTTTTAGAAAAGAATGGGATGGTGTGGGGTTTGTTGAACTATCACACCTAACACAAGTGCTTTATTTGAATAAATGCCATGTCAAATGTAATGATGTTTTTTTTATTTTCTCGGGTATGAACCCACTGTAGGTTTTTTCTCCAGCTTGCTGAAGAGTGAGCTGGAATCCATATAAAGGTGAGCAGTAGAATTGGTTTCTCTTCAGAAGCAGATTAGCAAGAAAACTATTGTTGTTTGAAGAGAACTTGTTGTGGGAATATTGAATGAGAGTTTGTTTTCCAGAAAAACATACCAAAGAGGCATTAAGATTGTGGGGGTTATTCCGGTAGCTCCGAATTTTCCCTCTCAAATTCATTTATAGCGAACTCCCATTATAAAGTCGCGACTGCGACAAAAAAATTGTCGCCGTCGTGATTTTATAATGGAAGAATTGTCGCGGTCGCGACTTTATAATAGGAGTTCGCTATAAGTGAATTCGGGACGGAAAATTCGGAGCTACCGGAATAACCCCAAAGTCTTTAGTATTGTTGCTTTACGTTGTACCAAACTGAGGACAATTTTTTAAACCATGTAATGATCCAGACTGTGTAGTGCACCACAAAAGGAGTTTATTCTATATTATTAATAATTTGATAATAGTAATAATAATAAGAACTGGTAACTCCTAAGAGGAAGAGAAAGCAACCCTGAGGGGTGACAATGAAACAGACTGTGTCCTATTTTCATGCCTCCCAAGTACTCCAGATTCTGTAGGACAATCCCAATTTTCAGGGTCCTGTTCAGAGTATCCGGGTCACCGGTCCCCAGCCAATCAGGATGAAGTAGGCAGGGTACCAATGATGTCACTGCTGGGGGGAAGTGTTATTTCACTGTTCCCCCTGGCAGGTTGGAATGTATGATATTATTTGTTTCCTGTGGGTTTATTGCTTTGTTTTGTGTGAGACTGTGAACAGCTAACAGTTTTATGATTTGTGCTTTCAGTGGGTTCTGCAAGGTGTTTCCCCATAAACCAGTATTGTATGATTAGAATTTTGCTTTGTAATCTCAGCTATTCAAGCCATTGCTAAAATGCAACTTCTGTCTTTGTACAGAGCCTTCTAACTGCTCAGTAATCATTTAAAAATGTCTTTGTTTTTAATTATAACAAACTAATTGTGCACATTTTTGGGGCTTGTAAATCATGGATATGTCCTGGTCAATCTAATTCTAAAATCATTCATGAAACAGTCCACAAATTTGTTTGGATTCATTCATCTGTGAATTCTAGGCAAATTGTTTATGAATTAGTGAATTCCGTGAATTTTTGTAACTAATTATAACATTTATATAAATATAAGCACGAGTTATTAATCAGCTTCCATTGTATCCTTTTTAAAATCCAACATACAGTATAGTTATAAGTAGCCTTATTGGGAATACATGTTCATGACCCTGTAATCCTTTGTACACATTGTCTAAGATACTGCTAGGGTGCTGAAAGGAAGGGCAGATATGATTCTCTATAAACATGCTATCTCTGTTGGAAAGAGGTATCAAATATGCACAAAACATATGCTGTATAATTCATTAACAAACCAGTGGAAGGATTGCCACACACATATTGGCTGAAACTAAAAGTATTTTTGGAAGAGACAATCCAAATATGTGCAGATAATATTAAAACTACTAGGGAGTGTTGACAGTTTTATCCCTAAATGAAAATGAACCATATAAGTAAACTGTCCTAAAACATCTGGTATTTAGTAAGAAAAATTCCAATTTGCAACTAAAAAGTAAACATCAGAAATGTGCATTCACTTAAAATATGAAGTTGCATATGGTGCTGGTTCATGCAATGTAAAAAAAATGCTTTTAATATTTTTTTATGAGGAGGTAAGTCATAGACTGAACCGGGGTGAGTCATTGGCTGTCATATGTATTGATTTTTCCAAAGTATTTGATTCTGTGCCAGATAAAATGTTGGTATGTAAAAATGAGAATGCTTGAGCTGGGAAAAAGCGTGTACGGTGGGTTAGCAGCTGTCTCAGTGGTAGAAAACTGGAGGTGGATATTAATAGTACCTAATCGGATTGGGTCACTGTTACTACAGGGTTATCACAAGGGTCGGTTTTGGACCTTACTCTGTTCAATATATTTATTATTGACCTTGTGTATGGTATTAGGCTGAACTACAGGCTTACAAACTATGTTAGCACGTAAAGGTTGCTAAGAATAGCATCTTATGCAGGCTTTGGAAATCATCTTCACCTTGATCTGTGGGTGGAAGAAAATCCCTTTTGCAGACCAAGGGCGAAATTTAACAAAGTCACAAAGACCGCTATATGTCTTTCTGACATTCTCGCGGGAGGTTATCCTCCCTCGGGAATCTCGTTTTCCGGATTGTGGAAATCGGGTATTTCCAGCGAAAATTTTCATAGCCATACAAGTTATGGCTACTTTTCGGTGGAAATACCCGATTTCCAGAATCTGGAAAACGAGATTTCCACGGGAGGATCACCTCCCGCGAGAATCTTGCCATATTAAGCCCGAAAAGACTCTAATCCGACCATTTGAGTCTTTTTGGGCTTAATAAATTTCGCCCCAAGTTTCTAACTCACTTTGGAATGGAAACCAATTATTTCCTGTTCCCGCTCATTGATCAATCTCTACTAATTTCACTTAATTATAAACAATATAATGTTTATATTAACAATAGACAACTTGACTTACATTCTACTTGTATATCTCCTTTTCTTCCAGTTTAAATACATGCCCTAATGTCACCTGCACTATCCAAAGACAGAAAATTCAGGAAAATTCTTTTACTGGGCGTTATTGACTAAAGTCCGACTTGTCTTGTTAAGGTGTGAATTTGCCACTTCTCCATATTCAGGTATTCAGCAAACTCTGCGATGTAGCAAATTCACCAGCTAACGACTGTCACACACTACACAATAGACTACTACTGAAGCGGTTGCGACTTCACTATGGGAATATTGTCATGGTCAGGGATTCACTATGGGAATCCGCTGTTTAGTCAATAAGGAGTAAAGAATCAGGGCGTAGCCACCCGAAGTGATGAGATTTAACTTCCACAATTGAATTCTCACTTTAGTCAATAACCTTCACTGACTTTCTAAATATTTGTATATATTAATGATGTCCCTGCATCGATGCCAGTAATACCTGGGGCAGTGCGGTGGCTCAGTGGTTAACACTGCTGTCTTGCAGTGCTGGGATCAAGGCTCAGCTCCACCCTGGACTTCATCTGCATGGAGTTTGTATGTTCTCCCTGCACCTGTGTGGGTTTCCTCCCACAATCCAAAAACATACATCTGTGTGTGTGATTGAATAGAGAAACTAGATTGTAAGCTCCATGAGACAAGGACTGAAGTGAATGATGAAATTATGTAAAGCACTGCATAACATGTCAGCACTATATAAATATATATATGTAATGTACAGGATTAGCCTGTACACTACGAAAATTATTATAAAGTAAACTTCCCCTTTCAATATCTAAATATGCCCCTTTGAATGGGATCTGCCACCTTAACAAGTTCCCCCTTAGAAAGAAACCTTCCCCAGTGAGGGATTAAGTTACAAAGTTACATTTATGGTTAGGAGCAGTGAAAA
>JAKJJM010087733.1:0-11225 GCA_021901965.1 Pipa carvalhoi
AGGAGCCGCTGACGTCACGGATGACGTCAGCGGCAGCCAAATCACATGGCAGCGCTTAGCCAATTGATTTGGCCGCCGCTGAAGTCATCCGTGACATCAGCGGCTCCTGGATTGGCTATTGCCGACCAGGAAGCGCTGGGGAGAGATGAGTCTCCCCAGCGGCTGCTGTATCCAGCAGCTTAATGTAACGAGCGGCGCTCACATGGTAATTCGGAACGAATTCTGAGTCGTCCGAATCGATTCGGCCATCTCTAATTATAACTAATAGAGGATGTCCATTGTTTGGGTGAAATAAGCACTTGATAAGAGGTGTTTTATATGCAAAAGATTGTACTTTTAACTTTATCAGTAGTTGGGTTCACACGTCACTTATGGCATTTGTGACTAGGACTTTATTTTGATTTCTGTAAATTACTTGGACTTGGGTTTGTGCTACCAGATAAGTCTATGCCTTTAGAGGACCATTGTTTATACTTTTTTTTTAAAGTGTCTTGATTTGAAGTTTTTCTGTCCTCTGGATTAACATGATAATTGTTGGTCAAGGTTGTCTTTTTAAACCTTTCTTTCTGTATTTCTGTGCACTGCATTTTAAGTGTGTATTTTATACGGAACAAAACTAGTTGGTAATATAATTCTCTGGATATTATTTTAATGCTATCCATCATGATTAAGATATTGTTGTTTATGTAGTAATTCCCAGAATGTTGCTGTATTCATGATAAATGAAAGGGACACTGGGAAATAATATCTGCCTTCCAATGATTTGCACAAACATATATAAATTGTTCTTTCAGTACCAATACAATGTGTGTTTCATCAAAATGGCCTTATAGTCTATTGTGCATTGAGATTAAGTTTACCTGCTGAAAGATGCGAAATTTATTTCTCTGCCCTTTGACCAACATACATCACTTTTTCACCCTTATCTATAAGAAACAATAAGCATGGTTTTAAGAGTCTCTTGGAGGCTGTCGGAGAGACGTATATTTGCTGACATGTAACCTGACTACAGACAAACATCATTACCTCTATGACTGATTGGAGGGCAGCCGTAAGTTAACAGTTTTATTTCCCTCCTGCAGCTGAGCTCCTTGACCATGCTAGCTGAGTTGACATGGCCATTCAAGTGCTGTTGCCAGTTCAATGGTTTTCTTGTATAAAAAGCTCCTCTTCATTTAGACCTCTTCATCTTGATCATTGCTGATGAGCTATCAATAATTTCAAGCTGGTTGAGCATTTGTCTGAAGGTTAAATAAATCCAGCTTGGCTGTTTGCATTATTTTACCCAAGCGGAAGAATTGTATTTCTTCACTGCTCATTTTTCTTCCCAGGCAGCTTGCTAAGCTGGTAAGCTTTTATATTTGAACTGTTTTGCTTTTAATTATTTAAAAACATTTTACGTTTTTTTCCAAGTTCATTAGTAGTCACAGCATTTAATTTTGATAATATTTAACAAAAGGTGAAATTATATTATCTTGTACACAGTCAATTGCAAATGAAAGATAAGGAGATAAAAAAACTGATCACTTAATAAAGAATAAATGAAAGATGAAATTCACTTTATTGAATAACCGACATAACAGCTAGAATGTTTAACCCCTCGTCTCTTTCACATTGCAGTGCTTTAGTTTAGGTAAGATTGTATTAGTTGAGTAAAGGTCGTAATGAAAGTTCCTTTGGACTATGTCCCTCCTTTTCTTTCATTTACTGAAAACAATGGGGGAAATGTATCAAGTGGCATTAATGTTAAAAATGGACGCAAAATACTTTGCGTCCATTTATTAGCAATTTGCTGAAAGAAAAAACAAAAAATAGTGCAATAATGTATAAAACGGAAACACTTAAAATCAATGCAAAAAGGTGAATAGCAGTGGATGTTAGATACCAACCACTAAAAATGTATGTATATATGTGAAAAAATGTGATAATACCAAAAGTGGCAAATTTCAAAGGGTGACCACGCGCAAGATGGACAGTCTCAAATACGAAAAAGGGTGTGCTGCAAAACCTCCAAAACCCACCAAGGATCAATAACAGATTCAACGAGGCCCGCGCTGCCCTGAAAAGTAAAAGCTTATATGGTGTAGTATATCAAAAATGGAGATAGCTTATCGTAAAGATGGGTACTCACATCTATAGATTAGTCAGTGCGCATATATACAGTATAGTATTTCATTTGCCTCCTTCCAATCCAGACAGGTAACGATTGTCCACTCAATATGGATTCAGGATGTTAATCAAAAATAGATTTATTATAATAAAAAATTGGCATTTACATTAAAAGGAATATGCCTTTAAAAATGTAAAAATTATAGAACTCCTACGCGTTTCACCCTCTTTGGGCTTCCTCAGGGAAGGACTGGAATTTGAAAATCCAGAAAGCCTCTTTTTGTCTGAGCCTAAGAATTCTATCACCCCCTAATAATGATGCTGGTATTTGTTCAATGATGGCAAACCTTAATAAAGAAGGGTCACTATTGTGTTTTACCGCAAAATGAGTGGAGACACTATGATTTTTAAAAGCTTTTTTGATGTTCCTAACATGTACATTTAATCTAATGGAAAATTTGCGCATGGTTCTACCTATATATATATTAAATCACAGAGGCATATTAACATGTACACAACAAAAGAGCTCTGACAATTGAAAAACAGTTTGGCTTTGAAAAGGTGGGAATATTTATTGACAGTACTTTTAGAGGCAACATATCTACAAGCGCTACATCTAGATCTAGAGCACTTGAAGGTGCCTTTTGGTCCAGAAACCCTGAAATTCTCTGTAGTTTTTACCTCTTTCAAGCGAGAAGGGGCAATTTGGCCTTTGATGGGCATACCCCGTTTGTAGATGAACTTTGGAATACTAGGCAATGTAGTGCCTAAAACCTCATCTGAAAGTTAAATATACCAATGTTTTTTCACAATACGATCAATGATATTCGATTGGCATGTATATCTGCTTAAAAAGGATATTTGATATTCACTAGAGGTATTGATGTTTTCATTATGAGTTTTTTCTTTTAATAAATTAACTCTCGGAACAAGATCTGCTTTGGACCGAGAGTTTTGTATGAAGGTATTAGTGTATCCTTTAACTAAAAAGCGTTCAGCCAATTCATTTGAGAAACATTCTTAATCAATAGATTTGGAACAATTCCTCTTGACACGTAAAAATTGTCCATATGGAATGTTTCTAATCCATTTTTTGTGGTGCCCACTTGTAGCACAAAAGAAATTGTTCGTAACTGTGGGTTTCCTGAACAATTTTGAGTGAATATTCTGGTCTTCATGGAATAACATCAGGTCAAGGAAATCAATGTTATAACAATCCCACTATGCAGTAAACTTAAGATTAAGAGTATTATTATTAATATATGAGACAAAATCATGGATAGAAACAGTATCGCCATGCCAAATGAAAATTAAATCATCGATATACCTTTTGTAAAATATGATTTTATCATAAAAAGCAGAATTGGTGTAAATAAAAGACTCTTCCCACTTAGCCATATAAAGGTTGCAGCAAACTTGCTCCCCATCGCCGTGCCCTGAATTTGAAGATAAAAGTTATTATTAAAAGTGAAATAATTTTTAGTTAATATAAATTTAATACAGGAAGATAAAAATTCAGTTTGATCATAATGATAAAGTTTTGAGCATTCTAAAAAATATTTGGTAGAATTAATCCCTAGATCATATGGTATGCACGTGTATAAGGACAACACATCACATGTCAACCATTGATAATTCGTCTCCCATTTTATAGCCTTCAATTCCTGAATGAGATGTGTAGCATCCCTAAGGTATGATCTTTAGTTGGTAACAACAGGCTGAAGAAAGAAATCAACGTATTCAGAAAGGTTAGAACACAAAGAATCAATACCTGATATAATGGGTCTCCCAGGGGGGTTACCCAAAGATTTATGGATTTTTGGTAGGTGATACATACAGGCAATCTTGGGTTCAAATTTAAATAAATACTTCAATTCTTTTTTGGAGAGAATATTTTTTTTGCATTAACTAATAGGGCTTTAAGATCAATAATAAATGTTACTCGGGTCCTTATCTAATTTTTATGTAAGGGTCACTATCTTGTAATAACCGTGAAGCCTCATTAAGATGATCACCTCTATTTTGTATTACAATTCCACCCCCTATATCAGCAGATCTAATAACTATACTGGAGTTATTATTCAAAGACTTCAGAGCTTTACTTTCATTGACGGAAAGATTACTTTTAAAAGTAATCGGTTTATCCAATCTTAGCATCAAATCACGTTCGACAATTTTATGAAAGGTACGAATCCTATCACCCTGCGATTGACTCGGAAAAAAATTAGATTTGGGCCCTTTTGGAAAGTGTGTATATAAATCATTGCTAGAAGAGTAGAAGAGGTGTAGAGGTTACCTGTGTCCCTACTTTGGACTTTTGGATAAAAATTTTTAGTGGTTGGTATCTTACAGCCACTGCTATTCACCTTTTTGCACTGATTTTAAGTGTTTCCGTTTTATACATTATTGCACTATTTTTTGTTTTTTCTTTTTTCTTTCGGCTTGCGCTTCCTTTCGTCAAATCTTATACGACTTGTTCTTCTGTTTATTACCAGCTCTACTGGTTTGTCTCTGTGTTCCTCCTCCAGTGGTGTTCTACTCTAGGGGCCACGACCTGAGTATACTCCGTGGCAAAGTCCTAACCTCCTTTCGGGGGCTCTGGGTGAACACCGGGTATACCTTAGACCCCACACCCTAGAATCTGTTCTCTCTACCACCTTCAGCTGTTTCCTCCTCCTCTACATCTTCTGGAACTGATCTTCTCCAGTAATCTCCTATAGTCCTTACAATCATACATTTATGAATGACCTTACATAGAATATATAGTACAATTATGAAATCAAATAGAATAAGTCCAGAGAAAAGCAATCAAAATCTGAAAGATAAAACTGAGATAATGTCACTTCTAAAAAGAAATCGTGTGAATTGGATTTTTTTAATAAAAGCTGAATTTATTTATTATTTTATATAACTACAGTGTGGGTATAAACATAATTTGTATTTAATAAAAAGTGTTTATAATTTTAAAACTGGTTCTTTTACCCTGGTAATAGTATAAGAGTTGACTTATTTTAGTCATTTTTATTGAATTGAATGAATTTAGGATGTAATCTGATTTTTGGTTCCAGTCGGGAACAAATTTTACAATCTTTTGGAGACCTCTTTTTTAAAGGAGACCTACAGTTTGATAAGTTACCCTGAGAATGAATTTTGCAGAACTCACTAATTATGTAATCACAATAAGAATGCTATTATGCCAAAACTGTAATCATTGAGAATTTAGAATCTCAGTATCATCCTTTTAAATTATGAGTATATTTTTATAAGAAACCTGTAAAGTACAAAATTATCTATTTGTTGTTTAAAGTTGTGTTTAAAATACATATTATTACATAATTGTTGATTTACTTTTTTGTCCCTATTAACTAAAAAATATAGAGGCAGGCCTGCTTACAGAGTATCTGTTGCTAGATTATTATATAATCTGGTGCTCCTTTTAAGGACCAAAGGATGGAATAGGAAAGTTTAGGAATCTAGTGTTAAAAATTGTCTACAAATGTATCTCTGCATGTGGCTACCCAATAACATGTAATGTTGCAATCCACTGAAGGTTTGGCATATGAGTTGGACAAACCTTGTTCCATAATAGCCACCTCCATTTTAAAGAGACAAGTTCGTGAATGACAAGTTGTCAACAATCATCATCGTTATATATAACAGAGTTGTAACTAAATGAAAGTCTCGATAAAGTACTGAAAGTAAAGCTATACTCTGGATGACAGCGTAGACTTAATTATTTATTGATGTTATTAAAGAACCAAAGGGTCAGAGGGCTGTCTGCATACAGCAGTTGTCAGTGAACTGGAACAGGTCACGACAGGCAGCACATTGTGACAAAACAAGCATGAATATACAAATGTATATAAATAAACAGCCTGTAGTGAATGCAGACTACAGCTATCTGAGCAATTTGTAATTAAAAAATGTGTCATTATTTCAAATATCCAAGACATTACAAGAGGCAAGGTAGTTGCCCATCATGATCTTCTTGTTGCGGGATTTTCTTGCAGAAGATAAATGTCAGTTCATAATAGTTAGTTACATTTATAATGTATTGTGCATTTAAATCTGATATAGACTTATTTGAAGGCAAGACCCAGCTGTGTATTATTATATCCTCATAACGTAAAGACATAGTCAACGTGACTCTTACTGAAATGTGTGTCTTCTTTTTACTAAACTAAATTATTTCCATGCAAAGTTTGGCTCCCCAGTAACTGAAATTTAATTTAGCTGCAACTCTGACTGTTCAACTAGTAATAGGTAGAAGTGCTGCCAGCAATGAAACATTTTATAAAAACTGTAATTACTGTCATTTTTATGTATCTTGAACTTTTGTTGGTCTTATTGTTTAGATTTTACTTGATAACTACCTGGATATATATAATAGGCACTTTTCTGTGTATTTAAACCTATCTATGCTTTAACAGTGATTTAGTTTTTCATCCTCCTGCAGGATATTGATGTGCTATATTATTAAAGGATTATAATTAGAACAGTGTTTTGGCTTCGTTTTCTCACCTAGTGTAAACATTTTAATTTTCTCAGGAAAATGCAGAATCACTGTATAGACAATGAGACTTAATCACTAGTTAATCTCTGGATAAAGACAATTAGGGTAAATCTGCTGAGAGGACTAAATAAGACAACACTTATATACACATTTACATATTCCTAATTTTAAGGGGATGTTATCTGAAAAAGTTACATTTTATAACAAAACATTGTAATTGTAGTTGGAAATGAATAGAAAGGCAACATTTATTATTGAGACTTATTTACAATGGGATTAGTTTAGCAGATGGTGCTCCACTGCAGTATTTTGGCAGTCACCCCACCATACTTCTTTTGTGTAAATTAATTTTTTCACCCCTCAGTAGCTTGAACCTCCCCTTGTAGATGGAGGGTCTGCAAGGCCACACCCTACCCCCCTTGCAATTTACCAGCTTGTATTTAAACAAGCTACTAGATTAGTGTACTGAGCTTCAAGGAAAAGTAGAGAGACCAAAGCCAGAATATTTGACTGCCGCAAGTTAACCCAAGTGATATGCAGCTTTTTATGAAGATGTCAGTTAAGAGCCCACATATGTAAACTGGGCTTTTTCTCATAGCAATCATTGTTTAAAATGCTCTAATATAGAATGGGAGGGGAGTTTCAAGACGGGTAGGCGGGTTTAAATAGTAGGAAACTAAAATAATATGGTGGGTGAATAGAAGCATCTGTGGGAGTTAGTGTGTGCAAGCAATTAGATGCTATAAAAAATTCTGAAATTAGACAAAAGATGCAGTTAATATAGCTATTAGTCACTAGGTGGTAGTTTTATATAGTTTCATTACATATACCATAGTTACATAGTCAGTAAGTTTGGAAAAAAAACAGGCTACTATTAAAAAAAATAAAAGTTTCGGACAAATTTGCTTTAATATGGGAACAAATCCTTCCCTGCTGAAAGGTGATTAGACTGGATCAACCTGCAACTATATACAGTATTACCCTTAATGTTATGTTATTTTAACTATGAAAAAACAGAGATTTCACTAGAAGCATTTTTTGTAGAAGGCTATTCTACAGTTTCATGAAAATACAAAGGACACCGGGTTGCGAAAAAAGCGAGTAGCAAAGCTACAGTTTAATTTCACTCATTGCATGTTTCAGGCATGTGAAGCCCTTTTTCAAATGGGCTTCACATGCCCGAAACATGTAATGAGTGAAATTAAACTGTAGCTTTGCTACTCGCTTTTTTCGCAACCCGGTGTCCTTTGGATTTTATGAATTTCTACCTGTGGCAGTACATTATTCACTGGGGTTGCTCAGCTCCAAAGCAAATAATTGTTAGCTCTGTTTTTGTGTATTCTACAGTTTCAAAACCTTAACAGTAAAGAATCATTTTTTTGAAGCTTGAGATACTCTTACTATTGACAATGCATTTCCATTTGAGTTCAGTCATTGCCAGTGGCAAAAGCTCAAGGTGGATTTTACTTTCAGGTGTGCTGCCTAGAAGGTCAGTCTTCAATTCTAACAAGCAAAAGTGTAGCCATAAATTAATCATATTGCCCCTTGACATCCTTTTCTTAAGGCTGAATAGGTTTAATTCTTTAAATAAGAACTAAAGTTTCCTAATAAATAACGTTTATTCATTTAGTCTACATGCCAGCAATACAATAAATCCTCAATCCTTCCTTTCCAAGCCACCTACTTGATTATTTTTGCTCTTTCTGCATGCATTATTTCACAAGTACATGGCAGACTTTATAGCAATGTAGCCCCACCCCCTGCTGAGAAAACTATTGTCTTGGGCATGGGCTTCCAACAAAGCATGAGTGAAAACCAGCACTGAGTATAGGCCTAATTGATATTCACACTTTAAAGCACCAGGTGACATTCTCAAGCCAATCAAACAATATGTGTAACAGGGTTCATTAGCATATTAATGAGGATCAAATATGGCAGCTGCGAGATACTAGCACCAGCAGTTCTATAAGATAGCACTACAGCTCAAATATGCTAATTTGATGCTTTATAATATAGCAGTTTAGGCTGGTGGGTCGTTTGCTTTCAGCATATCACTTATGGTTAGTGTTCATTACTTTTTCTTTAAGTCTCTCTTCATATCTTGGGTCCTCTATTCCTCCATTATCATTTTTGTTGTCTTTCCATCTCTAGGACATCATTTTTTGTGTAACAGTGCCAAGAACAATAATGGTCCTAAACTAGAGTCCAGGGATACACCGCTTATAACAATGGACCATTCAGAGCAACAATTATTGACCTCGACACTGCAGACAGCCTTTTCGTCAGTTTCAATTCATTTTCAAACTGCTTTTCCCAGACACATAGATCTTAGTTTACACAACATATGACTGAGGGGAACAGTGTCAAATGCTTTAGCAAAGTTCAAATATATTATATCCACATCTACTTACTTTTTCATAGAAGAAAATTAGACTGGTTTGGAAACTTCTGTCTTTCATAAATCCTTGCCAATTCACTAATAAAAAAAATTCTTTATATAATTCCTTAACAATGCCTCAGGTATTTTACATATAACAAAAGTCAGGCTCACAGGTCTAGACTTACTTAAGGAAAACCTGGATCTCTTTTCAAATATAATTACCAAATTAGCTTAACACAATCCATTGACACATTGCCAGCCATTAAGGAGTCTTTATAAACAGGTTGAGATTCTTCTGGTTCCAGTGCCTTGTACAAATGTTGGAAAATCTTTTTTTTATTATATTCACACCTGCCAATGTTGAAATTCTGCCTCAGCACAGGGAATCTGGCTCTTTTAAAATGTCATATTTTTGCCCTTACCAGTTTGTAATCTCATTTTCTAGTTTTAAACAAGTTTAAAACAAGAAACATTGATACCATGATTGCTTTATGGTTAGAAATTAAGAAGTCTAATAGTTCTTATTTTTTTATTGGGGTCTTTCATGAACTGTCCTATAAAATGTTCCTGCAATAAACAAAACCTATTTTTGCCACTGCTGTACTGGCAGTCTAGTCCAGTCTATTTCAGGATATGTAAAATCCCCTATTACCACCTCTTTGCCAGCATGTGCAGCTGCCAGTTTGAATTTAAACCTTTACCTCCTCTGTTGTTTTGTGGGGACCTAGAACAAATTAGCACTTTATAAAAGTATATATATACTAGACAAATAAGTCAATTGTCTGTTGGCCTGTTTTTCAGTTTTTGATCATAATCTGAAAACCTATAGTGATGAAAAGTGTTTTTTTTTAAACAGTAGTAATGGTGTGCAAAATGTTCACTCGAAAAGTACTGTTGCACTTTAGATCTAGATCCTATTACTATAACAGGGTTTGCACTAGCTTATCTCTGGGAGCAGGGTCTAAAGAGCTCTTATAAAGGGGTATGGATTTTGCTGTGTGAGAACTCCCATATCTCAGCCCCCAAGTTAACCCTCCCACTGGTGGTATCTGGGCTGTAACTGCATAACTGAGGTGGAAGACACAGAGAAACTGTAACTAAAGGATTTTAACTAGTGCAACAAAGCAGGAACTTCTGGAAAGAAACAAGGTGGCAGTGGCTGGTGGAACAGGCATTTATAACAGGTTCTGATACTAAATCACATTAGCTGTCCTTGTGCGATAAGAGTTGATCTTGATGGTATTTCTTGTGTCTTTTTCCAATCCAATACACTATGTTGCTATGACAAATAATGTCTAGGGAAGTCTATAAAAGTCAGAATGCAAGAAGAAAGGTAAAGCTATAGACAATATTAATGTTTTGTACCTTTATAGTTTACACTTGTGACTAATGGCATGCAACAGAAGTCAGAAGATTTTTAATCACAGCAACAAAGCAGTTCAAATTATTATGATAGCTGGTGTTTTACACTAGCTAGTCTGCACACTAGTTTAAATAAAAAGTCGAAGCAAACAGTATAAAGTTAGATGTTAACATGGTTTAATGTTAAAAAATGCAAAACACAAGAGTAAACATCAGAGGGAACGGAACTTGCATGTGATTAATCAGTAGGAGTTGAGTATTCTGAAAGTGTTTGTGAAAACTATGCAAAACATTGCCACAGGACTATTGATAATTAAACTGTGCAATTAATCACTTATTCTCACCCCTGTAAACAAAGCAATTATAGTCCTAGTATTGAGGGAAATATATTATTAATTCATTGTTTATATGGGAAAGATGTTGCTTGCAACTTTTTCTGCAAGGCAGTATGACCTTGATTACAGTATCTGGAAACAAATGGTCGACCACTTCTCTATCTGATATATAAATGTAAGGAGATCTACTTACCGGCATCCGTTCCCGCGGCATTCTCCTTCTCTGTGTGCTCCTGCCGCGCCTCCCGGCTTATCACGTGACCGCGGCACGCCGACATCACGTGCATGCGCGGTCACGCTACGGGGGCGCGCGCCTGACGCTATATAAGGCTGCCGGCAGATAGCTCTGTGCCCGATTATAGACTTCATTTGTTAGAGTCTGGGCTCCTAGTTATATCAAGCCTGCCTGTCGCAGAGCTCCTTATCAAGCCTGCCTGTCACAGAGTACCTTACCAAGCCTGCCTGTCACAGAGTTTCCCAGCCAAGCCTGTCTATCATAGTACCAACCTGCCTGCCTGTCTCTGTA
>JAKJJM010087779.1:0-13607 GCA_021901965.1 Pipa carvalhoi
TATATATATATATATATATATATATATATATAAAAGCAAAGCAATCTACTCCAAAAATATGGTTTCAGAATTATTATTAACCTGTACAGACAATACTAAATACTGTAATCATATTCTGTAAGCACTTCGTCTCTTTTACTTTCTTACTGCTTTCTCTGTTTTACTGTTTTTACTGTGCCTAACTGAATTGAGTCCAATGGTTCATGTACTGTTAACTATTCCTGTAGGAGCTGAATGATGCTAGAGTCTATACCTAAGGATCACCCAGGTACAGATAATTAACTGAAACTTTTGGGTCTGTGATCAGTGCAACACATTTATAATTTAATTTTCTATTTCTTTTTATTTTAAATATATGCTTATTTCAAAATCTACATAAATTTTGACGAGTCACAATAAATACAATGATTTAAGATAATTTAAAAAAAATTTTTTTTTCTACATTTATAAAAAATGATTTCATCTTGTATATATTATCAGGCAAGGGTGTTTCCTATATACAGAAACACCCTTGCTTGGTGGCAACATTTGGGTTGACCACACAGGCATTAAATCAGGATGAAAGAAAAATCATAGGGTTATATTTATAAAAATCAAAATGTTTTTCTAGTGGTTAACACTACTACCAAAAGTATCTGCATACTGAAAACCCATAAACTGAGTGAAAACCCATTATTCCCTATGGAGTTGGTCCTGTGACTTAGCCACAGTCAGATTAGAAATGGAAGGGGAACCTCATTGAAAACACTGCAGAGTATGCCTGATCAATGGATCGAAATGTATCAATATCAGTCTTTTTCAATAATGACCCTATATAAATCGAATTGAAAAGTCCAGTGAAATGAAAAATATCAAAAAAGGTTGAAACGGGCTTTATAAATATCCTCCATAAACTTATTTTTTGAACACACTATTTTTGTAACAACTGTTTACAACTGTGCAAATAAGCTGCCTATACGTGACCATGTTATGTGTCAATAAAGTTTGTAGTAAAAGGCATAAAAAAATGGTTCCAGTGTGTAAAGAAGCTGTAGGGTTAATGTTTACTGGGCTTTGTCGTCTGTAATAAAGATTCCACATATTTTGTAGTTTGTTTTTGCTACTAACAGAACACACTGTTGCTGACAGATTATGAGTCCAGGACTGAAATAAGTCAGTAAGTATATATGAAACTGCAGGGGGCAAATATCAACAGAAGCTGTACCACACTGCATAAATGGGCAGCATATACAGGTTTATATAAGGTATACTTTACATATGGGTGAACGTTTGGGCTTCATATGTGAAAATATAATGGTCATACTATTCACTGGTCTCCCAGATATCTATGAGACACTGGATGCCAGACAAGATTATAATGAATTTGCATTAGAATATATTAAAGGCAAACTTGTGGATGAATACAAGTTTAAAATAGAAACACACAAATGACAGCACTGCAGTTATTGCAGAGACAGCATTAAAGGTGCAGGACTTTAATAAATGTTCCAGTCAGAAGCATGAAACACATAAATGTTTTGTATGCAAAAAGCTTGATCACCTAAAGGCAGACTGCAGAGTGTGGAAAGCCAGAGAAAATCAGCTAAAGAAATAGCATATTCAGCAAAATGCCAAAAGTGCTATAAAGAAGGCAGAAAATACTTTTGTTGCTAAACTTGCTTTCAATACTAAAACAGATGCCTCCTCACTGAATGTCTGGTGCATTTACTCAGAAAATATTAGTCATGTGGCAACTATTAAAAATGTCTTTACTCAGCAACCCTTTCTAGAAAGATACTGGTAAGCTATATATAAAAAGTTTTGAATTAAAAGTAAAAAAACACAGAGGGAGAACATAGAAACTCCATGCAAATAATTCCAGGATGGAATCAAACCCAGGGCCCAGCACTGCAAGGCAGAAGCCACAGCATTGCCCATGTATCATCTCAATGGAAAAGAAAAAAAAAATACAAGTGAGCTTAATCAGCTACAGGTATATGGCTAAGCAGCATCAGCATGTGAACTATATCCATATATGGCACTGTCATCTTAGACATAGAAAATCCAAAATCAATAGAAAACTACCCAAGAACAGAATGCCAGCAGTATCAATATTTATTTGTGCAGACAAGTAATGAAACATACTGTCTTAAAAGAAATTGTAACAGAAGAGCAATGTCTGAACTTGATTCACATAAATGTATGTTACCCTGTGAAAGATGAGACCCTCAGGAAAGAAAATATGCTTTTCACTGTCAAAAAAGATTTCTGTTGCACAGCAAAGATGAAGTCCAAGAAAAGTTTAAGAACATCTAACTGTTTTGTACAATCTTGAGCAAAATGGCATAATAGGGAAACTGAATAAAACACTTTGTGAAAGAGGGTGAAGTACTCAAAAATTATGAGTAATCTAGTGAGTAAAACCAGCCTGCTATCTTCAAAACCACTGACTAGGAAAATCAGAATGGTTCAAGTCCTGCGTCCGGTGCCTTGTTACCTACAAATTTAGATTTGGCTGGTGATTGCAAGGGTCCTAAATCTTTGCATGGCTACTTGTCCAGGATTGGAAACAACCCAATATGTTTGTGCAGTGAAAAGCAAGTTATCAATTGCAATATTAAAGCAAGGACTGACTACATCTAAGCAGGCTTTGCTAGTCAAGAAGTTGTCTGATTGTGAAAATGACTATAATATCTTGGCCGTCAACAGATCATCCATCAGTTTTGTTCAAAGACAGCTTAGGTTGTATAAACAGTTACAAGTTGACAAATTAAAATAAAAATGTGAGAAACAAACACGTGAATGTTAAGCATTGTTAGCTTTGTGATCACCTTTGTGATCTAGTGGAACAGGATTTATCTGTTACACTAGTAAGATGTTAGCTGCAAAGCTGCTTCTAAGTTTAAAGATGGCTGATCTAAAATGGGACTTATTCGAGAAGCAATTGTTTTGTGGGGATTCTGGGCAGGACCGTTTCTAGGGGTGGGCAGGGCGGGCAACCGCCTGGGGCGCCGAGCTGGGGCTACCAACCTCCGCTCGCATCCCTCCGCTCACACCAAACTCCGCTCACAATGCAGCAAATTTCAATCGATTATTTTTTAGGAACCTCTGTACAATCAATGCCTTACAGAATATTGATAGCCTTTGGGAGCCCCTCACCTCTTTTTTTGAGCTTGTGGGATACATTGTCACTTCTCCATCGGCTATTAGAAAATAAACAAGTGTGCATTACATGCTGCTCACAGAACATCCTTGTGGGGTGGGTCCACTAATCCATATGGACCCTTGCAGCTGTGGAATTAGAAATGATTGTTGTTATGCCCTTGTATATATATATAAGGTTGGCAGTGAGCATGACTCCTATACACTGACATATTACCAGGGTATGCCTTAATCACTAATGGATCAAACAAAAGAACATCAATGATAATAACTGATCATTACCAGTGGGTGCAGCAAACATAGACGTATCTGCCATAGTCTTTAACACACAAAAAAGGATACCAGAGACTAAGAATCAAGTAACCTGGATTTAATAATTAGGCCCTAATGTAGTGTGGACCACATGGGTATAACAATTTGGTTTTGTTTGATCAGCCATGACCCACTGTTATCATCAAAACAACAGTCTAATTTCTTTAATGTCTCAAGTGTGTTCAAGTACACAGAAAATAAGTTCCAACTGACAGACCCCATTTCCTTGAAGATTTCTTTGTTTGGCATAAATTTAGATCACATCTGTGACAAAGTAAAATTTAAAACCAGATCCTTTTTTTCTTCTTCTTTGGAACTTTCAGGGCAATTTGCATATAGTTAGATGGCTAATTACACACAGGAGGATTTTGACCACTGGGTCATATAAATTCTTCAATGCCATTTCTACAGACGCCACTGTGCTGGATTAGATTTCTTATTACAATTCATTTTTTACATTTCTTTAATGTTCAGGTTTTGACATATATCTCAAAAATATAATATTCTTTATCCATAAGATTGCACATGCCCCAAAATTTCCAGTATACTGCTATGTCAATAAGGATTTAAGCATGTATACATATAAAGTTACTACATAATTACTGTATTCTGCAATTACTGGATTTTCCAGTAAAAAGTCATAACACTAACAAACCTCACAAAAAGAAGAGGTTAGTATTTCTATTTCTTGAACTATTGAAGTACAGATTATGAATAGGTTTGTTCTTAATTCAATGTAAGAGTTTAAAGTAAGAAGATACTCTGTGCTTTCTTTAAAAAGAAAAATATAGTGTTTCAATAAATTAGAAATACTCTAATAAAGGTAATTATTAATGTATAAATATTAACATTTATATTGGTGATTAATGAGAAAATGTATGCTGGGTCGGGTATTCAGAGTAGAGATATTTCCTATTGTATGTTTTCCTTCTTTTGACAAATAATTCTTAATAAAGCTGCTTGGCTTGGAAAGGAGTTTTAAATAGTTTAAACCTACAGGTCAATCAAGGTGAGATTCTTAAGGTGTTCTTTAAATGTAAGGCAAATTTTAGGTATTATCTTATGTTTTAATTTTCTCAGCTTTAACCGAAAGCCCCCCGCAGGTCATGGACATAATATAGCTTGTTTTTCTACATTTTCAGCTGATCGTGGTTGGTTTCTAAAAATGTTATCAAACTGTAATTGCTTAATTCTAGATTTAAATGTACGTTTTTTTTTTGAGTGAAAGCAAATTAAGAATTTGTGCAATAAAAGATTAACAGTAAAATTAAAATTGTGTTTGAGAAATTAATATTTCCCCACAAAGATTAAGTACAGCGTATTACACACCAATACAGAATTTAAATGTAAATAAACTGGTAAAAAAAAATAAAAATTGGGAAAACACCTTTATAAATATATGTATTGCAAACTGTATTTTACAGACTGATGGTTGTTGTTTATGTATTTTGTTGTCTTACTGAGCATTTGCTTTAATTTGACATTCGCTCAGCTTCCACAAGATGCTGTGTAATATGTGCTCTAGAGCAAGAAATATTAAACTACTTGCTGTCTTAAAGTGCATCTGTGAGAGTTTGACAAATCACCTAAGTGCTTGGCTTATTTACGATTTATGATGAACAGGTACACAAAAGCCAGGACACAATCAAATGAAGAAAATACTGTTTGGGAGCTTTATAAAATTTCAGCTTTATACTGTATTAATGCAATTTAGATATATAAAGGGACTTCCAGCGGAATCAAGCTACTGTCACTGTCCTTATCCAAGAATAAAGAAGAGATCAAAAACAGGTATTAACCTATGACATTGATAAACATAGTTCAGGTGTGAATAGGAAGGTTTATTCTATTTACTCCATAGTAGCAATGCCATACCAAGGAACTGCAGTATCCTGAAGGCTCACAACATTTACATATTATTATTATTATTAGCTTTTATTTATAAATCACCAATATATTCTGCAGTGCTGACTTATACAATTAACCATTAAAAAGGCATCACCTCAAGGCAGGATGTAAAAATCAAAGGAAAGCTTCATAAATATCACGGTATTCGAAGTTATTTCTTAGTAACGTTTGTGGGAGTCAACCTTATGTCATCATTTTGGGTACAACATAATGAGGGATTTCTTTAGATATGCAATTTGCCCCTTTAAACAGGATTAGAAACAATTAAAATAAGCTACAAGTTCACTGTATCCCTTTGAGAAAATGGTGGGCTTTTTAAAATCTTACAATCAGTTACAGGAGAGAAAAATTACAGCAAAAATGTGTAATGTTTCTTAACAATAGAGCTTGTAATATTCATGGGCGTTGTTGGTGGTCATTATCATGTTGAGTTATTTAATTGAGTGCCCTTATTACTCATGAAATGAACCATGTGAAACATCTGGAACAATGTGATGCAAAAGTCAACTCCAATGTCAAAAACATTTATGGTTGGAATGTTTTTTTAAAGAAGTCTGCTCTATCACTTTTGTTCTAAACCAGTGGTTCTCAACCTTTTTATTGCTGTGACCCTTTAGTGCAATTCCCTGTGATTTGTTGACCCCCATTCATTAATTGTTATTGGGCGACTCCATTCAATCCCTATATTTCCGATGGTCTTAGGCGACCCCTGGCAAATTGTCATTCGACCCCCGATGAGGTCCCAACCCACAGGTTGAGAACCACTGTTCTAAACTATGTAGAAATAAAGCAATTTATTTACAAGTAGACATATCACATAGTGCCATATTAAGTAAGCTTAAAACATAAAATGGACCTATTGTTTTAATTCTTGTTCATCAAGTTAATATTAAATAACAACCTACTTCAGGACCAGGGAAATGGATGTAGATTTTTTCATCCTGTGATGTGACTCTTAGACATGTTACATTACATTCACTTAAAATGCTTCATGTGGTGCTTAGATTTAAAGATGGGATGCATATAATAGTGCATTAACTTTGCAGGGAAATTCTGTGATGATTCCATAAAATCAGTTTTCCTTTCATATGTCTAAATTTTACATGACTATTTATAATACATGTACCATTGATTTCATTCTACAACTGACCAGTGGTGTTATAACCACAAGTTAACTCATATATATACTCATGGGGTTATGTACATTTTTTTTACACTGAACTTGATGATATTTCTCTGAGAAGAGACATGATTCTAAATTGTGCTTTAGGCCAGGGTCACACCAGCTGTTCTTCTGCTGAACTTTTTATAATTAGGCTCATTAATGTCTATGGTGCAAAACACAATAGCATGTGTGGATTATCCCACAGGAAACAATGGAGACTATTTTTCCAGCTCAGCTGAAAAACAGCTAGTGTGGCCCTGTCCTTAAACAAGCTTGTTATTGTTTTGCAGAGGAAGGTCTGCTTTCCCCAGCACTTCCGAGTTGGATTAGTCAATTCAGAGCCGCTGACGACATGGATGACGTCAGAGGTGCCAAATTCAAAAGGTTGAGCACTGCCTTCAGCAGTGCTCGATCATTAAGTAATATTACTTGTGGAAAGAAGATTTTCTGTTAATCTGTCTGGCATTTCAGATATTTACCTTGTCTCTTGAGTTTCCAGTTTCTGTTCAGCTTCAAGTCTGCCTTAAAGGGATCTGCTTCATGAGTCTTCTGTTTGTCAGCTCTTCAGCCCAGTATTCCAGATTGTGTTTCAAGTCTGTTCCTATTTCAAGTATTCTGCTCCTGAGTGTTAGCTCTTCAGTAAGTCTCTTATCAGCTCGCACCTATTGCTTCTGTCAAAGTCAGCACCAGCCAGTTTGCAGCATCTGCCCCTTTCCTTCTTCCTGAGCTGCTTCCATGCAATGTCTGCCCTGTCTGCTTCTGTGAGAGGATCTTCTGTTCTTGAGCTGCTTCCATGCAGCATCCCCCCGGATCCTCTGTTCCTGTCTGGTTTCTTGAGAAGATCTTCTGTTCCTGAGCTTCTTCCATGCAGCGTCTGCCCTATTCCCAGTCTTCCTTACAATTTGCAACAATTCAATGCGTTTCTCCACTTTTTGCTGCATTATTGCCAATTTTTTCTTTTCGCTGCATTTTTGATAGATATTGATAAATATTGATGTGTTAATACCACTACACTTTACATTACTTTCAATGGAGCTCCTTTTCCATCAATATTTTTATCAATATCAAAAACAGATATGTTCAAAACCATCTACATAGAGAATAATGGGTTTTTGGCACTCTTCACCAGGTGAACACTTTTCAGCAATAAAAAAGGTCAGAAGGGGCTTAATAAATATTGATATTGTTGATATCGATATTTTCAACTTAATTAAAGGTATATTGATATACCTGGAGAAAACCTTTTCGACTTTTATTATTAATATCCCCCCTTTGTGTCAATTATTTTCACTGAAAAGTGTTTGCCTGATTTAGGCTGGCAAAAACCCATTATTTTCTATGGAGCAGGTCAGGTCATTTAGTCACATTCCAAGGATATTTTGCATCAAAAAAATACAGTTGTTTCAATATCAGTAGAGAATAGAAGTAGAGGAACCGCATTGAAAACAGTGTAAAGTGTTTTTCGACAGATCAATATTTATCAATATCAATCTTTATCAATATCTGCTTTTTTTATCGGTCCTTTTAGAAATCAGCAGAATCAAATAGTTCATCGAATAGAAAAGTAACGCTGAAAAGCATAAAAAAAAAAACAGAAAATATGCAATGCTTTGTAAGGGAATGTCTGTAGGGAAACTCATTGAATTATGAAATGGTGTACATTGAAAATACAATTCATATTATATAAAGTTACTGAATATAACACAGAGAAGGACAGCAACAATTCTTCTAACCTGTGTAATAAAATATGATGATAGTTGTTGTAAAGAATAGAAATACAATGTGCAGCATGGGGAAGTGAGCTGTACAGGAGCTTAAAAGTAAAGATTGGCTTAATGAACCTATTTTTCTGCCACTGCTGCTCTCTTACACAGCTCCCTTATGGGTGTTAACACAAGGGCACATGAACAAGCACAGAACTGAACCAAACCGCAGTAGTATCAGATTTGTTTTTTTCCTTCACACTGTAATTCATTGACGTGCCTTAGTGTAAAATCAATCTGTTCTGTTTATATGGCATAAACAACAAGCAGTTTTACAGGAATGAGGAAAACCATATGTGGAGGTGTTTAAAAAGCACAACAGGGAATTCACGTGGCAAAGAAGCATCTGCACCTTCAGTGTTTCCATGTCAAATCACAGGTGTATTATATAAAAATTTATAGCCTCTATTGAAGAATAACATTACAGTTGTAGCCTTTATTAGGATTAACCATTTTCTGCACTGGAAGGCATTTGAAAAACAATGAGAAAGAATAATCAAGTCTAGTTTTACTGTGTCGCTATGAAACGCGAATGCTGCGCTTACACTACCTAAAAAAATCTAGATGTTTCTGTTACATTTTATCTCTGTACAGAGATTATTGTTTATAGCAGAAAAGTAAACTGAAAACTGGAAACTGAAAGCTAAAACACTGAGGCTTGTTAATTAATATAGAGAAAAATGTACATTGCCGTAACCCATAGCAGCCAGAGGAATTTAGATTAATGTTACCAAATATTTGTCTCGTCCATACAGATAGCTGCACACATGCATGTTGGTGTCAGTGTCAGGAAAAGATCTGTATTATTATTTCCATAATGGCCCTGTCCACAAATTCACTGAGGTAATTCTAATGATTTTAAATGATATTCTAATGTTAAAGGAGAACTGAAACTCATTTTCTCCAGGGGTGATTTTGAAGGGAGGAGGAAGGAAATACTTACCAATCACCCCTTGGCTGCAGTGTTGCCTCCTGATGCAAGATAGAGCCTGCATTTGTCCTTATGTTGCAGTGCCAGAGACCATTTCTGGTTCATGCCCCCTCTTCAACATCACTTTTTTTTTCTTCTGCACATGCTCAGAAGCAATTTGAGCATGCACAGAAGAAAACAAATCACCAATTGAAAAAGAGGAAGCAGGAAGTAAAGTAAAGAAGCACTGGAAAAGAAGATTGACTCTATTTTCAAGCAGGAGGCAGCGCTGGAGAAAAAGAGGTGATCGGTAAGTATTCCCCCCTTCCCCCTTAAGAATCACCCCTATAAAAACAATAACCTTTAGTTCTTCTTTAAAGAAATAAAACTTTACGTGTTCCTTTTGTTACATAATGCATCTTCATATACACACAGTTAGAAGAGCACACAGTACGTCTTTTGCAGTAATTAACCTTTTTAATCATATTTTAACAGAGGTAGAAGATCAGTTTGGAGTAAGGGTTTAGATTTTGTCCCAAACCACAACATGCAAACATTTGAAGATCTCGACATATTTTGCAGAAAGCATTTAAAAATCTGAACCAAGGACAGACCACTGATCCAAAATGGAACTGGAAGTTTTGATAAACTTTCTAGATTTGCAAAATCAAATTGATATTCAGCAACACAGCAGTTACCAACCATAAAGGCCGAAAAATAAATGACTACACATGGTGATAATATTTGCTAAAGGGCAACCAAACCCGAAACATGTAATGGATTAATAAATGTGTGGCTATGCTACATTCTCTATTACATCATCGCTGGTGACTCTTTTCTACTGTATGATGCTGAACATGACATGATGCTGATCCTTCAAAACAAGGTGGTAATTTATGATCCGTGTCATTAAACTATAACTCTGTCACGTATGTTTGTGAGTAACTGGAGTATCTGCTATTTTAACTGTTGTTATAATTAAACGGTTCCACTATGTAAGCATGTACAAAACAAACAATGGCACCTGCTTCTTCATTTCTTTAGCTTGTAAATGGAAGATCTCCCCTGAAGACTGAGGTCGTTTTGTAGCCTAAAAGCTGAAATGTTTTCTGGATATGGGGTTGCATATCTCAAAGGATGTAGGCATCTAGTAAATGATTACCTGGAATGTTACACTTTTAACCATTTTATTCCCATAGGCTAAGGTTGCCAAATCAGTTGAAAAAAAAATGGGATGCTTTTGACATATGCAAATAGCAGAGTTCCAGTAATTACAAACTGATGATATTTAAATTAAACACAGTCAATGGGACAATGGGTCAATGTATTTTACAAGTGTCCCTAAATTTTTAGATGATCTTTAACCTTAGCATGGACTTTGCTATATGGCACAGTGTCAGCTTTGACTGCCACTGATGATAAATATACTGAATAGTGAAAGTCATATTTATGCATAATTTTATAGCTAACTTTTATGTGTTTTTTGATTCACTGGTAGCTAAAGTTTTATTCCAGTATACTGATATAGTTGTCTCAGTATAAATTAAACTAAGGATTACAGAACAACCCTTCTCCAATGAGAGTTACCAGTCCAAAATTACCAACCCCTTAAAGTGCACCTGTCAGCTTGTCCCGATTTGAAGCTGTGGGAGCCACCATCTTGTGCCGAACCTGCCAATCAAACACTCTGACACGCCCCCTAAGGTGTATCAGATATGCTTGTGCGTATTGCGGGAGGAAGGCTGGTAAGAGGCCCTTACTTGTCAATCAAGTAATCCGTGCCTCCTCCTACAACCTTTCTATCCGACAAGCCTGCAGTGTCGACAATGTTGTTTCAAGCTGACAGGTGCACTTTAATAAAATAGGTGATATAATAAAAGGCTCATTTTACTTTAATGTGTTTAATCTGGTATGCAATTTAATAAATGTCAAAAGTTTGTTTTAAAGAAGCAAGTTTTGTAGTCTAAAATCCTTATGTCTGTGGACATTCATGGATAACTATTCAGATAGATTTCAGTTCAAGGTTTCTGAGAATTAGATTAAAAAATCCGGCAAATTTTCACCTTTAGTATTTTTCCCCAAAAATGTCCTCTTCGAAAATATGTAAAATGTATACACACAATGGGGATTTTCGGTTTCCCCTATTTTATGTAAAACTGAATAAAATGTATCTATATCGATAAAACTCAGTATCTATAAATATCGATGTGTTAATGCTGCTACACTTTACATTACTGTCAATGGAGCCCTTTTTAATCAATATCGCTGATTTTTCTGTCAGGGACTTTGAAAAATTTTAGTGCCCCATCTCCACATATAGGTTGCCACCCCCAACCAGGCGGCCACTTTTCAGAGTAGAAAAAGGTCAGAAAGGGCTTAATAAATTTAGATATCACCAATATGGATATTTTCAGTATCGATATAGCTGATATCAATCAAACACTGTAAAGATATTCATTAGTAAATACCCCCCAATATATGTCTTACTTTTTCAATCCATTTATTTTTTTAATTTATTTTGATAAAACAGTCTAATTAAGATTATATGTTACCCTGACCACTGCTATGGAAATAAGCACAGAACAACATTTATGCAGGAGAGCAAATGCAATCTTGCAGAATTAAAGAGCCTTAGAATTATTTGTGCTGCTTAAATGTGCTGGGAAGGAATTGCGTTAGGAAATGAGGCAATCATCCAGAACTCTTCATTTCTTCAGTTACTTAATTAGAAAATGAGTTCAGTCTAAGGAAGGGAAAAGATTAGTGTTGTGTGGGGAAATTGCTAACGTATTTTCAATGTGAATGAGTTTTGGATGAATGTATGTATATTTATTTTTCATTTAATTCTTCAGTGAGTGATAAAATGTTGCCAGCACAATCCTCATGGAAGTAACAAAAGAATAAAACAAAACTAGAGAACCCATGTGCTTATATTATAGTTCATTTTTTTTTTCATTTTGTATACCTTTTTAATGATTTCATTAAATGATTAAATATACTGCCCTATAACCACCTGGCCACCAGCTGGTTTTATCCACATTTAAAACTTCGTTTTGGTTCTTTTCTATATATACACAAGCCATGTGCACATTTTCTAAAGACTTTTTTTTTTTTTAAATAATCTATTCTACTGCTGGCATCACATACATGAAAATGAAAAAAAAAAAAGGAGTCAAGTTTCTAAATGCAGGCTATTTCAATAAATGCAAATTCACAAAGGAGCTCACCACATTTCTAAACATGAATGCACTTAATAAACAAATGTGATTGTAGTTTCCAGGTCATGGCTGAGTACCAGGTGTCAGCTATATTAATTTGCCTCCATATGATAACTTTAGCTGCTGCTGTATTGTAGGGAGTTGAGAGTTTATTACCTTACTTTTAACTTGATTGTTAGGTATATTGTTGTAACACTGGCTGAAAAAGAAAAGCAGTGCAAACCAGTATGTAGTGTAACTACCGTGCCATTTATTTACTGCATCATGATGACATGTTTCGGCCACACATGCCCTTTCTCAAATAAGAAAGGGCATAATTTGAGAAAGGGCATATGTGGCCGAAACATGTCATGGTGCAGTAAATAAATGGCACGGTAATTACACTACATACTGGTTTGCACTGCTTTCCTTCTTCAATTTACATTTATATATAGGCATATGGGCAGATGCATTTAAAGCAGTGACTTCTAAAAACTACTGCAGCTGTGTGGAACCAGGGTTCTTTTTCCTATTGATACATTGTAACGCTGGTTAACCCACTGCTATTAACGCCTTGCAAATTATATTTCATTTCCCAGGCTAGTAACGCATTATCCTAGGGAGTAAATCCATGCTTACTTAATGGTGGTGTACACATGCAGGAACACAGAATTTCATACAAATGTCTAGTGGACTTATCTACAAATTAATCAGGTTCTTGTTTCAAACCATAACCAACACTTTATTTAATAAAAACAAAATGATATAGTGAACATTTCAGTAGCACCATATATGAGTACAGTTAGAAAATTTTAGTACATGGTTCCCACCAGAAGGATTTCCCAGCCACACATCTTAGGGACACATCCTAGACCCATAGCAGAGTGGACACCATCTCATGTGAGCAACCAATCTCTTTATTGGCAGGCTTTCAGGCAGACTTCTACCTGTATCCAATGCCCTCTTACTGGCTTCCCTGAACTGAGTGTCTGTCCATTAAGGCTAGGACACCCACGCTACTAAGCCCACTATGGTCTATAGTGGGGTAAAATGCTACCCAACTAGCTGCATCTATCTCTCACAACTACATAATCGGGCATAACACCTGTGCTTAAAGTGGACCTATCACCTCCTGATTTTTAACTGTTTTACATAGTCAGTGATTATATAACATAAATGAAACAGTTTGGGGGGGAAAAATCGTTAGGATA
>JAKJJM010087830.1:0-11189 GCA_021901965.1 Pipa carvalhoi
GCTTGTTACGAGCGGATCAGCTGATCCGCTCGTAACAAGCAAGGAAGGCTGACAGGGACAGGCTGCACTAAGTCACGGCGGACAGCTATAAGGAAGCTGCCGCTTGTGACAGGTTTTTTTGTGATGGAACGCTGGTGACACTGAGTGTGTGTGTAGTGATATTTTCCGGAACGCCGTTCCGCCGCGTTCCATCACAAAAAAAGCCCTGATTTTCTGCAATGTGGCGAATTGTCTTACAGTTTGTGACATTACACCAGCCTCATATTTATTTGCCATTTCCCTATGTTTTCATTGCAAATGTGACAATTCTTTTTTGGCGACTTTATAATGAGAGTATTGTTGCAGTCCCAACTTCACAAAGAAAATGTTGTCAAAGTCTGAACTTTAAGGGCCAGATTCCGTATGCTCCGAACACTCGCGAAAATGCATTTGCGAAGGCATTTCCGCGAAGTGCATGAGGCGCGCCGCTCAAATAGTCGCGGTTGCGCTTCATGCACTTCAAGAGCAGGCGAACAGAGCGGCTCTAAAAATTGTCATGGCCTCGACTTTATAATGGGAGAATTATCGCAGTCGCGAATTTGCTATGGGAGTCCGCTATTTGTAAACTCGACGGTCGAATTCTCACTTTAGAGAATAACCCCCTGTATCAGTAAGGCTGTGCACTGGATGAAGATGTGATCTCAACACTGGTGAACTTCCCTGTCACAATGCTGTTCACTGAGTACTGTGATGAATGTGTTCATCGGTGTAGAACTAACGTGAAGAGTCAAATCACTATTTATTTCCCCTCAGTAGAACAGCACACAGCTTGGTCTGATAAACAGCTCTGCCAAGTGACAGTGTTCCCAGTCAGTTATATGGAAATAAATGCTAAACAACTGCTTAGTTAGATATAACGCGTCTCGTGTCCCAGACATGTCCATTCCTAACTTCTCACCTCCTCACAGGTTCCTCATATGCAGCAATCACCAGATGACTGACTCTCCCTCCCATACTAGATTTTTGGCTGCCTTTTTTAATACATATTCTGTCTGTGCATACTTGGCTTATAAGATCAGTCAAACGCAGAACAGCTTGCTAGTAACAGAACTTGTAGAAGAAAGAAATGACCCAGATTTGAATTCTGGAACTGGGGAGGGGCATGCAGGACAGCTGGGAGATATGGATAAGGTGCTGACTTTGTTGAACACATTTTCTTCTCATTCATCTTCATTATTAAAATGAGACGTACTCTATTTCATAATCCAGTTCAGCTCTGGACATATTTGTTCTTTGCATCCACAAATGTTTTACTGTCATGTACTATTCCTCTTGCTCTTTTTAGATTCTTTGGTATTCCTATGTTGGGACTAACTGCTCCATCTCTTCCTTATATTGATTATATTTTATATAGCAATTTATAAAACATAAATACTTGACCTTGCTTGTTTAAACCAATGTAGGAATTGGTGAATGTTGATGCCCTGGAAATGCATCAATGTCACCATTTCTACTAGTTATATGCTATTTGCAAGGTTAGAAGCCCCCTCTAGTGACCTTAAGTGGGATAGCACCTGTTTATGTTTCTGGGCCTTTCTAGAATTTCTGCCCAGACACAGAGTCATAGTTAAGTCCCTCCCTAGCCTATATAATCTGGTGAAGGGGAGGGCCCTGGGTCTTACTACCTGGAGAGCTGCAGGAGCAGCTGAGGCCTCCACCAGGCGGGTGGAGGGCCTGAATGAGGGAACTATAGAGTTAGTCCCTGTAAATGGTAGCTCACTTAGGAAGTGAAAGAGGCCAGGATAGGGCCTGTATAGGTATGGGTAGACTAAGACCCCACCAGGAGTATTAGTGGCCTAAGGGCCCAGTGTGATCCTGACTAAAAGGGATGCACAGAGAGGATTTGACTTAGGACAGGCTTAGGGACCCAGGGAGTAGCCCATTCAGAGAAGGAAGATCCCTGTGGAGTTCCAGCCAGGAACTGGGGCCGTCATGAATCCTCACATCCATAGTTGGAGTCACATGGGACAAGGCTGGGAGCTCTGAGAGGCCTGATGGTACTGATAAGTATAACCTGCTGTTATTATACTATTTCATCTGGGGAAAGTATAAACTGGATTTGCATAATTTATCTGATGTGCTGCTGAACTATAAGTCCCTACCTCCTTATATCTTTTTGTCATAATAAATGTGTGTGTGTTTAAATGCAAGAACCACTGGTGCCCTGTTTCTTTAAATTGATTTACAATTGTACCGCTCCACTCTGCCCCCTGAGGTTTAATGTGGTAGCCTGGGTATGTGCAGATGCATATGGATGTGTCTGGGGAAATGCGACTATAGGTGGGGTTGGGTTTATTAAATACCACCACTATAGCCGTTACACCAATTTGATCCTTTAATAAGTGTTATTGTTATTTTCCAACAAGCCTTAGTTGATCGGCAACACCACACTACATCACAGTTATTTAGTCTCAAACACACCACTGAATTCTACACAGTGGAGATTGGAATCTCTAGCCATTCTTTCCTAGGAATCTGCAAGATGGAGGTAGGAGTACAAGCCTATTACATTTCCAAAATGGGCTGTATTTCCATAATCTGGAAATCGGGTATTTGTATTGAAAAATTCCATAGCCATAATAACTTATGGCTATGTATCGGTACAAATACTCGATTTCCAGATTATGGAAATCGAGAAACACCGATTTCCATAATATAGGAATCGGGACTGGGCAAATTAAGCCTGAAAAGACTCCAATCGAGTTTTTTCGGGCTTAATAAATTTCGCCCAAAGACTGTAAAGGACAAACCACAACATGGATAGCAAAACAGCAAATGTAATAGGCAAGAAAGGAACTGACTGTCAGAGTAAATAATAAGGTTGGTATTAAAATCTTACATTTAGAATGTTTGAGTAGCAAACAATGGCTGTGATTTCCATATACACTAATATACAATTATATAAAATAAAAACAAGAGGTGTCACGGACTATTCCCGAATGAGATTTAATCCTCTATTATTTGCACAAAACAAATATGGTTTATTTGTTTCTGCTGTTTCCTGAACTGACAGCCATATTACAAATCCCAGAAGAAAACTGAGAATGCTAAGGCTGAAGACTGAAGATAATAGCAGTAGTTGTTTCCTTGCAGCTTTTTATGGTATTATCTGTAATAGAAGAGCATGACAGTCAGGATCAGATTATCCTTTAGACACGGTAAACACATGCCTAGCCTTTCCCAGTTTTTGTTACCAACGTATGGAAAGCACCTACCACAGCGCTTCTCATCAAGAACGTGCCACTCTATGTCAAGTTCAAGAATGTTTTTAAAGTTGAGTCATTGCAAAATCCCTCTCCATGCTGTTTCTTGGGAAGAAAAACAAACAAACAGGCCAATAGGTTATGTTGGTTGGCTTACGCAGCTCCTTCAGGAGGTTGATCTCTGACTGCTCCTAGGGCAGAATCTAAGGGACCCACTGTCTTCACCCTTATAGACTTTGCTGTAAGGGGATGCCAAGATCATTGTCATAGGACAGCCAACCTCTGGAGGAGTGTGAAGCAAGGAGCAGATGAGTGGGAGGGAACTCTGTTCAGAATACAGGAGTGGTCAAGCGAAGGTCAGAATTCAGGAACACAGACAGAACAGAAGCACACGCAAGAGCTCAGCAGAACTGGTCTTATAATCAGGCAAGGACAGGGTGTAACTGCACTCTATATATACAAAGATATCTACAAGGATCTGTTATTCTTCCAAATGAATGTAGAAAGCCCTGGGAGTGCAAATTTTGTAGCTTCGCCCTGGAGTAAGGGTGCGTGGCAAAGGCTCCAAGTGCTTGTTTTAGCAAATGTTCTGACACAAGTGGAGAGTTATCATAAGCTTGAATGGCTGGGAGAAGTACTTATCAAGTTTGCTAACAAAATGTTCCATTTCCTGTCATGTTTTACCCATATCATTGCAGTGCATTATGTTTTTTGGCTAACCCACCCTTTTCATCCATTTCCTGCAAAAACAGGAGCCACTGCCATTGCTTCACTTATTTTATTATTTCTGTTGCCAGGAATCATTCTTGCATTGTTCACTAGTTTAATGGTGACAAAAACCCAGTCTCCAAAGTAATTTCCCTGGTTTCACTTATTGATGAATAGTCTTCTAAATGGCAGAGATATCATTCCATCTTCCAGAAAGGCTATTATGAGTGCTTGACTGCTCTATGATACTAGTTATTTCTGCAATGAGGCTGATTCTCAGCCTGGCCCTACAAGCACATCACCCTCCCTTACATAAAGATTTCTACTTTGCTGTAATTTCACGCTAGAGTTTTATTGAAATTCTTCTTTTCAAAATGACAAAATCACCATATCATCAATAAAACTACTGTATATTTAAAAGTAGAGGATGGGTCAAAACATTGAGAAAATCATAATGTTTTAAATACATTGGAAAAGTTGGTTGCTGAAGAAAGAAACTATTTTATGGAATAAATACAGTATAACTAAATATGCCACATATTGAATGGCAACATTTTCCAAAGCGCTGTACTAGAAGTCACCCCTACTTCTCATCCTCAGTAGCATTTGCTGTCACTTCCTTGCTCCTGTACCACCAATGGGCATAGGACCAGAAGTGGGACATTGTCAACCTGTGCCACTGAAGAAACTAGAGTGAAGGAGAAGAGGGATGTTTTCCTATTCAACAAGTGTTACATGCTGTCAATGTGCTGGCTCATAGTTTCATAGTGCATGCACTGGTGGGAGATTTACACTGTGGTCATGCTCATAGCCTAAGCTTCTGTGTTGCTGGCTGTATTTTTCTGCCCTTCGTGTTTGGTCCCCCAGTTTTCTGGTGTGGTACAGTTCAACCATACTTAACTTTAACTTAACTCTGTTACAGTCTACAGCTACCACCAGTGAGGTGGGGTAACTGAGGGGTCATGACCTTGGGGTGTTACCTTGCAGCAAAGTCCTTACCTCCTTGCAGGGGTTAAGGGTGAAGACTGGAAGATCCTTAAATTCTGCACCTTATGATTGACCAGTGCTAAGACCACTGTAGTAAGAGGATCCACAAGTGTGTCCTACAGGCTGCTTTGTCTCTTTTGTGCAGCAACTCCTTGTTGCTATAGTCAAAGAGTATGGACCTTTGGGGCGGTATTTATTAAGCCCGAAAAGACTCCACCGGAGTCTTCCATAATCTGGAAATCGGATATTTGTACCGATCCGTAGCCATAGATTTAAATGGCTACGGATTATTTCTGTACAAATATCCGATTTCCAGATTATGGAAATCAAAAAATACCGATTTCCATAATCTGGAAATCGGGACCGCATGAAAGTCGGAAAGACTGGTACCGGTCTTTCCGACTTTCATAAATACCGCCCTTGAAGTTACTAATGAGTAATCTTGATTGTGTATGTAAACCTTAAGTTTGCCTTTAAATCTACTATAGAACATATTATAATACCAACACCAACTTTAGTAACAAAATGGAGCTTTGGACTAAGAAATACTGGAGCACAGTAAGCAAACTGTATTTTTATTGTTTCTAATTAAAAATTGTTGTTTTTTTTAATAAGTACAGATCTTTAAACATGTAGAAGGAAAAAAACACTCAAAACGAAGTTTAATTTGTGGCAAACACATTCTACTCATTTACTAATCACTTCATAATAATTAGTAGAATTATATTTTTCATAAAATGTTTTTAAATATGCTAAAATGTATAATACAGATACATTCAATAAACATTATATCAAGCACAAGTCAATGCTAAGAAGCAATATTTTTTAAATAATTATATATATATAATATTCCATATTATATATAATATTACATCCTTACCCTTCAGTGACCTTCCAATCTCCACAATAGTTTGTATTATCAATGTCAGAAAAGGGTTCTATTAGAGCACTTACTATTATTCAATCTCCTTCTTTAGAGACATGAACAATAAAATAGCTATAATCATAGGCATTAAGGCAGTGAACATGTTTGTAAAATTGTATTTCTGTTGATTCATTTGGTTCAAGCCAGACCAGCGAAGACTGAATATTAATTTGTTCCTAGTGTCCTTTTGAAGATGAGCAAGCAGGGGTAAATAACTAGAGGTCAAGCATTTGCGTTCCATGATAACTCATCACTCTGTGTGAAAATTACATAACAGAGTATGCTTCTTGACTTGAGTAAGACAGTTGTCTTTCCAATCAAAACTGTTAAATGAGTATTAACACCAGGAAATAAAAAAAACTGTCATGCCTTAAAGAAGTGGAAACTGCTTAGTAAAAGTTGATTAGCACTAAATAATGTGATTTACTAAAAACAAACCAAAAAAAAAAAAATAGAACTTTTTTTTGTAAAAATTAAAATAAATATATAGGGCGAAATTTATTAAGCCCGTAAAGACTCGATTCGAGTCTTTGCGGGCTTAATCGCGCGAGAATTCTCGCAAGATCATCAAGCGGGGATCTTGATTGCGCTTCTCCGCAATCAGATCTTTCGCCCGAAAGGTAGCCATAAGTTCTATGGCTACAAAACTTTTGGGCGAAAGACCCGATTTTGGAGAAGCACAATCAAGGTCCCACTTGATGATCTCGTGAGAATTCTCGCGCGATGCAGCCCGCAAAGACTCAAATCGAGTCCTTACAGGCTTAATACATTTCGCCCTTAGTCTTAATCTACTCAGTAGTTGCAGCACTATTTAGGTAGTCCAATCCCTTTAATTTCCATATGCCCACTTCCAGTTAGGAAAGTCCTTAGGAATAAGTAACTTCCTACAGATAGTGGGCTGTGATCAAATAAATAAGTAGGGTTTCATTGATTCTTTTAATTGCACAGCCCAATCTGTTCACTAGACCAGCACACTGGCATCTAATTCTTACTCACTTATTTTTGGGTAGAACTAGCCTCCTCCTTAAACCATATCTAGTGCACCTTTCACACATCTGGCTGTAGCTATTACCTACACTTAGGCATGTGAAACCAGCTATACCTTCTCAACCATGGCCTTCTGGCAAGGTAGAAGTTGCAGGGCTTCATCCTTTAGTCTAGCTGGACTCCAAAGGTGCTCACTAACTTCCTGGTGGGGACTTAAGGTACCCCGAATGTACCAATAAGCAACAATCAGGGTTGGGACTAGTAAAGTGATCCCAGTGGTAACCATGTGCCAACACGAGTCAGTGATTGTAATTTATGCAACTATTCTCCGGCAACAATTCTGGTAACCAAAACACAACAAAATGGTCACCTTGCCCTTTCCTAATATTATTCATGTCTATTTATAGTATGTTGTCAATAATCTAGAAAATTTAATCTAGAAGATAAAAGTTATTGGGGGCAGGTGGAAGATCACTGCTTTACGGTAAAAACAAAAAAATGGGAATCATTTTGAATGCATGGATTTAACCACAGGTACCTGAAAGCAAGCCTGATTAATGTATGTCCCGTACACGGGCAAAGAGACAAATACAATTCCCAGCTTTTGTATTTATTGTGATTTGTTTGCTACAAGCAGCAGTATTTTTATTAAACTGATGCCTAGGGCTTCCTGTCGCTGATCTACAGTAGATCAGGAAATAGCTACAACCACAGATACACAAGTAGTTGATTTGAATATTAGACATGCTGCGACATTACCTGCAACAGTATATTGCCTTTGTAAACAGCATGGATCCACAAGGCAGCTCATGCATAATATGTATTAAGTATTATATTTATGTCCCATTATTTTATTTAACTTCTGTCCAAGGAAGACATACACATGAGGCGCAAACACCCGCAGCTTGTCATTTTTTTTTTTCCAATACACTCATGATGCTGTGAAAACAACACTATCATAAAAAATAAGAGAAAAATATAGTTTTCGGCAACTTCATATTTCACCAGCTGACGGCAGTTAAACAGCGCAGCGCCGCGCCCTGTTTCTTTAGCGATGTCATTCTTTCTGGCGGTCCTTCTTTTAAGGTACATTGAAAGTCGTAGGGCAAATTTTATTAAGCCCGAAAAGACTCGAATACTCGGATTCGAGTCTTTTCGGGCTTAAGCTCGCGAGATCATCCCACGGGAATTTCGCTTTTCATATTCCGGAATTGGATCTTTTAATCAAAAGGTAGCCATCATTTATATGGCTACTAAAACTTTCGATCGAATACGGAAAGCGAAATTCCCGCGGCATGATCTCGCGAGATCATCTCGTGCGAGAATCTCGGAAGGACTGCTGTCGGTCTTTCCGAGTATAATAAATTTCGCCCAAAATCTATTTTTGATATATCATGATTTTTCCTAAAATAAATGTTTTTTTTTTTTTCTTCTTTTGTTTCATTATTATTATTTCATTGTTTTATTATCCTGCTATTACCAATATCATTATTTTTATCCTTCTAGTACAGTGCTTACCTATTCTTTTACAGCTCTTAGTATACAGCAGTCCTCCGCCCAGCATTGCTGTTAAAGGCAGAGCTGAAGAGAGGATTGCCATAGCGCTAAGCCAGTGGTGGGCAACCTTTGGCCCGCGGGCTGCATCCAGCCCGCGGCTGCCTCACGTCCGACCCATCTGCTTACCTCTTCTATTACAGCTCTTAGTATACAGTGGTCCTCTCCCCAGCGTTGCCGTTGCCGAGGTGCCGGGTGGTCGGAGAGCCGAGGGGGGCGCCGCCTGGACGTTCTCCGCCCTGCACGGGCTTGGGAGCGGCCCTGCTGGTATAAGAGATGGTGCTGTTTTCGTCCCGTGTCTACTTACTGTTATTTAGTTCAGTTCTCCATGCCAAATAAGCCCCCCCCCCCAAGTGAAGTAGGAATCTCTCCCCTTTGAGAGCTGCCTTCTATCTGTGAGACGGGGTTTGCTTATCTGCTTGGGATGTAGGATGTAGTAAGCCCTGTCTGAAACAATACTCGTGTTTTAGAAAGAAAGATGTCCATACCCTGTACAGTGAGGACCCCAAGGTGGACTGTAGATTGTTTGGGGTTTAGTATATGAATTTTATATATTTCAGCACATATTTAAGAAACAAGCACATCAATCTTATATATGCACTGAAGGGAAATCATAATATAATAATACGTATGCTGAAAAGAAGATCTAACATACTATATTTTAAGCATCTTGGAAGGCATACAAGATCAAGTTAAATTTGCACTAAAAAGTAACTGTAGGTACTGATTTTGCCCATAATTTTGCCTACACAAATCCCTACATCTTTCCAGTTTTCCTTAAGAGTTCCCTTATGCCATGCAGTTCCCCTCAAATTACGTGACCACACATACTGCACAGTGCGCTATACAACCTAGCCAAACTGGCTATAATCTGCCAAGTATGTAATTTAACAATAAATTAGCTCACATAACTAAAACTGATGTTATTTGATATTACACATGCAAATTATTCCATCTACATATATAACTTGGTTCACAGGAACACTATACCCTAAGTCAACTTTACTAGCTGCAAACACTTTTCCAATGAAGAAATATTTATTTCAATGATATATAATGACCTGCGCACGGGATGCAAGGCCTAGTACCTCAGGAATTAATGTCCTTGTCACGGGGATCCCTGATGGCTCCAGCAAACCATGGGTCAAAACCCAATAAAAAGAAAAGTAATAAAATAAAATAAAATGGATGTTTGGGGATGTACCTTGTCCCTGGATAAATCCCGTGTTCCAGTATTGTTCCCAGCAAGCAAATAAAGAATGCAGCAGTCCAAATGCCTTTATAAAAACAATTACCAAACTTTATTCTGCAAAGTTCAAAACATGTTTTCAACTTCCAAAATCATCACCTTCAATTGGTACATTTCTTCCAATAAGCATTTTCCAAATAATCATTAAATTGAATATGCAGCACAGTCTCTTATCCCAGTCCTAAGTTCCCAGCATGCTCTAGCACTGAGCCCTACATGCTACTCTCTGAGTGCAGTCTTGCTCCCAAGAGCTAACCTCCTGCTCAGCCATGTTTTTATAACTTCTCTATGAATCCACCTCTCAGGTTACAAGTCATAACTAAATATTCTGGAAATTTTTTTTAAATCAAATCAAATAAATCAAGCTGCATTGACAATTTCAAGATATTTTTAGCAACCTAGGGCGAAATTTATTAAAATCGAAAATGCCGTTTTCGATTGAAATATTTCAAAAATGGCATTTTCGATTTAAAAACTCAGAATTCCAAGTTTTTAATCGGAATTCCGAATAAAAATTTGAAATTTCGAGTTTCCCCTTTCTTCTAGTACATGAAACGAGCGCAGCTTCCATGCGAGCACCACTCGTTACATTAGGCTGCTCAATACAGCAGCCTCTGGGGAGTATCATCTCTCCCCAGTGCTTCCTGGTTGGCCTTAGCCAATCAGGAGCCGCTGACGTCACGGATGACGTCAGCGGTGGCCCCATGAGTCTGCAGAAGACCATGAGACACCTTACTCCCCCTCCCTCACCCTGTGCTGGGGCATCTTCTGTGGGAATGGGACCTGCTCCCCATCCCCCTTTTATGGAGTGACGTTTTTTCATGGATAATTTCGTGACATAGAATAGAATTTTGTACACAAAATGTTATTTTGTATGCATAAAATTTTATTCTATGTACAAAATAGAATTCTATGGAAAAAATTAAATGCACATGGAATTTAATCCTGTGCACTTAATAGCATATATGTACAGTAAATTTTATTCTGTACACAAAATAGTGTTTGATAGTGAGCACAAAATAAAATTCTGTGGTAAAATTTTGTTTTGTTCACAGAATAGAATTTTTTGGGCACATAATATAATTCTGTGTGTAACATATCAGTGTGTTACCATATGGTTTATTCTGAATTCTGTAACCATTAAAGCTTTTGTTCAACAAAATTATTTTTGTTACATAAGATTCTATTTTGTAGCACAAAATATGTTTCTATTCAAATTATGGTGACCTATAACAGTTTTGTACACCATAAGAATTTTTTTGCCACAAAATGCTATTTTGTAGTACAAAATAAATTTTATAGTGAATTGTGTGGTCAATAATAGTTATATAAACCAGAAGAGTTTTGTTCCACAAAACACTATTATGTAGTACAAAATACATTTTGTGTCACAGAAGCCCCCGCTTAACCAAAATACTCACCTCAACATTTTGAGACATAAAGGGCGGTATTTAGTAAAGTCGGAAAGACCGGTACCGGTCTTTCCGACTTTACTGCGGTCCCGATTTCCAGATTATGGAAATCGGTATTTTTCGAT
>JAKJJM010087860.1:0-10655 GCA_021901965.1 Pipa carvalhoi
AACATAAATGAAACAGTTTGGGGGGAAAAAAATCGTTAGGATAGTTAAGTTATACTCACTGTAAACTTGTCCCAATTTGAAGCTGTGGGAGCTGCCATCTTGTGCCCAACCTGCCAATCAACCATTCAGACATGTCCCCCCGCGGGTGCCCCCCCCTGCGAGTACCTCTGCTCGCACTGACTGGAAGGCTGACACACTCAGGGTGACGCAGGCTGGTAGGAGCGTGACACAGGAAGGAAGGCTGGTAGGAGGCACTTACTTGTCAATCAAGTAAGCCACGCCTCCTTCTACAGCTTTCTATCCGACACATGCCTGCAGTGTCGAGCTGACAGGCAAAGAGAGGAGCCAAAACGATAGAGAAAGGTACATTTTTTTAAAATGGAAGTGTATTACAAAAACGTTCCTATAGACCAGTGGTTGGCAATCTTTCTTCTGGAGGGAGCTGTTTTGCTCCCTCCTCCACCAGTGTCTTGTTCATTGGGAGCCGCAAAGGCGGAGGGGCTAAGGCTTCCGATCCCATGACCTGCTGATGCCCAATCAGAAGCGTCGGTGGGTCATGGGTGGGGCTACGGGGCGGGGCTAGGGTGTGCGCTATGAGCCACAACAGTGTGGCTAAAGAGCCGCATGTGGCTCGCGAGCCGCACTTTGCTGACCGCTGCTATAGACTGTCTCTATTTTATGAACTAATGTTGTTTGGAGGTGATAGGTGCATTTTAAGGGGAGTAGAATAATTCAAATACTCTATTACACTGACAGTCTATGTAAAGAGCCATTATACCCACTCATAAATGCCCTAATGCAGGAGAAGGGAATGGTTAACATGTTTTCTGTTGCTGAACTGCTAATACATAATACTATACATATACACTGTATTTCTTTAACACCTGGAATATTGAAGGCATATTATCAACTCTACTTTTTTCATAAATAATCCAATTTTATTTCTGACAAGTCTATGAACATCACTGTAATTTTTATTTTTAGCAAAGATATGCCATTTACATACAATTGTTATTAAGGCTTCTTTGAAACTTCCAAGTTTGTTGCCATTGTTAATGCCTACCTCTAGGGCAGTGGTTCTCAACCTTTTTATTGCCTGGACCCTTTAGTACAATTCTCCGTGATTTGGTGACCCCCATTCATTAATTATTATTGGGCGACCCCATTCAAACCCTGTATTTCTGATGGTCTTACGAGACCCCTGGCAAATCGTTGTTCGACCTCCGACGGGGTCGCGACCCACAGGTTGAGAACCACTGCTCTAGAGGCTATGGCAATTGCATGACTTGAAAAAGTAGGATGACATCATGACAGATATGATTTTACTATGAATTTCATGCAATTAGTTGGGTAGTGATTTCATACGGAGTAATAAATGTGAATAAATTGCAATTCCATAGGGATTAATGGGAATGTGAGTGGACCAACTAACAGACTCTGAATTCATGTATGAGCCATTCAGACAGGATCATCCAGCTTACACATAAACTGAATAGTGTCTGTGGCCCAGGCACAGATGCACTTGGCACTTTCAGCAGTGAGGGAGCAGTCTTGATTCATTGCAATGACTGGGGAATATTGAAACGAAGAGTTCAGCCAGATGCAGGGTATGCCTAGAGCAGGGGTCTCAAATTGAAATGGGTAAATAGGCCACACATAGAAAAAAATATTGAAGTTTATGGCATGAATTACTGTCAGATAAGATAAGCTACACCCACCTGACATTTTTTTTATTGCGCCACTGCCAAACGCCACTTACCTGTTCACAGTGCTCATGTGTGCATAAGCGTTGTGTGCAGGTAAGGAAGCCTGACAGGCACGATACTCCCTCAGCCTGCTCTCTGTTATCTATCTTTGGAGCTATGGTGCCTCACAGGCCACAGATGACAGCCTTAGGGGCCATGTGTTTGAGACCCCTGGCATAGAGGCTGGTCCTGCTGCTACTCACATTTTAGCAAGACTTTGAAATGGTCAGTAGATCAGTCAGGATTTGGTCCCTTTTCACTGAGCCAGTGGAATGTACTTAGCTATCTCTTATGGCAATCTAGTACTCATTAATGTTTAATGAACTATTAACTTTTAATAGAGTTAATTTAGAAAAGTAGAACACACACTGGTTCAATGGCTTGCCAAGAGGAGTTTCAAAATCTGACAGTTAATAGCACAAACACCTGTTTTTAAAGTCCCAGCATGGAAAACTTTCACTGGATATTAATTTCCTGACATTAATGCGTCATTTGCTTGTGAAATCACATGATGTACCAAATGTTTTATTTAGATACTTTTTCATTATATTTATTCACATGCTGCAGGCACAAATACCATGAAACAGGTTAAAGTTGGCTAAAAGATTAATGATAGGTGATGTGGCATAGTTTTAGGTTCAGTAGCCCATAAAACAGAGTTCATTTACTCTGGCTTCTCTTTTTTTTTTTTTAATTATTTTATTGACATCACTGATGCACTGACCACTTTCTCCTGATGAATGGACTATTAATGTTAAAGAAGAACTAATGTACCCTAACTTTTCCTGATATGCTGAAAGTACAGGGTCTGCCAACCTAAGCTGCTATATTATGAAGCAGCAAATCAGTACCTTTGGCCTTTAGAGTTATTCTTTAGAAATGCCGGTGCTACCAGTAGTATCTCACAGCTGACATATTGGATCTTCATTAATGAACTCAGCAAAATTTTTTTTTTGACTGGCTGGGGAATGTCACATGATACATTACATTTTGAATACCCTGTTTCCCCGAGAATAAGACCTAGTGCAATTTTTTCCAAGCTTAGAAATATAAGGCCTCCCCTGAAAATAAGACCTAGCTGCAGTAAAGTACGAGAAATATACAGTACCAGTACAGTGTTTTCCCGAAAATAAGGCCTAGTGCGTCTTTTAGGAGCAAAAATTAATATAAAACCCTGTCTTATTTTCGGGGAAACACGGTATAAATGAGGCATACACTCATGCTGGCTTTTACACGTGTTCTGTAAGAAATCAATGCCCAAACCACCAGCTTTCTCAGCAGGAGAGAGCTGAAATGCTACAAAGGCTGCCATGTCCTTGTGAAATAATGTAGACAGAAGAAGCAGAAATAATCATGTAGGTGACTTGGAAAGCAAAAACTGTGGGTTTATCGTGTCACTAGCATGTAAGCTAAAGGAACATATGCGATTTATTAGGAGGCTTTAGTCTTACTTAAAATGCCTTTAATTTCCCTTTTGTTGGTTTGTAGAGCTTAAGAAATGATTATATAACATCCGAAGTTCAGTTGAAATCAATGGTTTTTGTTTTTTTTTGTTTGTTGTTTAGACATCTTTTATCTGTTACACAAATAGTACAAATTGGGAACAAAACTACAAGGGCTGGCTGCTCATCAATTAGGCTAGGGGTCTGAAACTCAGCTAGGTAAATGGGCTGCATGAAAAAATGCTTTGCACCTTGACAAATCTTTTGTGCTGTGCCAATGAACACCGCTTCCTTATCTGTGCACAGCAATAGTGCACAGTGAAGTAAGGAAGCAGGCTGAGGGAGAAACATGCCCTCCGTTTCGAGTTTACCGTATACCTTTAACAGGTATGCTTCTCCCTTAGGCTGCTGGCTGCTGTCCCAAGGAAGTCTGTTTGCTGCCCCTGGGTTGCGTGTTTGAGACCCCTGAATTAGCCCAAATAAGTAGCTTACTAAGGCCCCTAGGATTTTAAAGGCTTTTACAACATTTACTCTCTCTCTCTCTCTCTCTTTGCTTAACATTTATAATATGTGTACATTAGTGTCTTTATCACAGTGTTATATTTTGCAAATACAGTAATGATTGTATTGGAATATTTGAAAAGCTATTAGTCTGGGGCAACATTAGCGTTTTCATATCTTTTCAGCAAATTTCCTCCAAAAATTCTCAAGTAATAGAAAAAGATGGCAATCCTAATTTATGTAATAGTGGGGTGTATGGCCAAACTTGCATGATATGATGTGATTAAAATACAATAACACTGCTGGCAGTCTTTTAGTGTGTTAACTGTAGCATGTTGGGCAAGTCCAGTATCCTCTAGCAACCAATTATATATTAGAGGTCAATGGTTTATCAGTATAATGGATGCAAACTTGATTTGTTGCTGTGAGTCGGTGGACAATGATTTTTGCTGCATCATGATTAGTGACCTCCTCCACTTTCTGTTTAACCTGATTTCTAAAGACACAAACATTTATGAAAACAACATTTAGTGGATGACAGAAATGTAGATTTGATATGGTGAATATTTTTTTTTCCTACTAGTTCTTGTAGACACCAATCAATTGATATTAATACAACAACAAATACCAGATGTTGCCTTAAAGCAGGGGTGGGCAATTAAGTTTTCCCATGGGGCCACATGGGAAACTGGAATGGTGTTAGAGGGCCAAAGTAATATAGTTAACTTGCTGGCACCAGGGGTGTAGTGTGGGGGGGGGAGGGGGCTGGGGGGCGGACCGCCCTGGGCGGCACGTGGGGCAGCACATGGGGTGGGGGCGGCATTTACCCGTCCAAAGGGGCGGCCGCCTCCACCGCCCCGGGTGCCGCAAGCTCTGGCTACGGCGCTGGCTGGCACCAATGGAAATTGCCCACTTCCCCCCCTTTTCGGAGGCTCACACGGGCCAGTCAGAGATAGTTAGAGGGCCTGATGTGGCCCGTGGGCCGTACAATGCCCAGGTCTGCCTTAAATGGACACTTAAGTCATCAATTGTTATCTGCCTGTCTGTTCTTCACTGTTACATTAATGTATTTTGATGCATGTATTATTTACTAATGCTGTGCTTTTTAATTCAAAACCAATTTCTTACAGAAGCTCCCACTCTTTCTCCTCTATTTCCTCTTCTTCAGCTCCGTTTGGAATTTGAAGCCAGGGATTTGACTAAAGGCTTGACAATTCTGATTAACCAATTAGAATCCTGCCGATGTGCAACGCCACAGAGCTGCTGCCCACCTGCTTCTTTCTGATTGTTTATTTCAGAATTCTCACGCCTGTGGATCAAGCTGCTGGCTTGATATTACAAATAAATCTACTGAAAAGGAAGTAGGTGAAAGAGGAGGGGCTTCTGAAAGTAGCAATAAATTCAAAACTACAATAATCAGTTGTTAAAAGTAATAAATATTCCAAAAAGCATTTATTTAACAGTGGTAATTATATGGGCAAATAACTGTTGAAGACTTAACTGTTCCTTTAATTTCTTGGTGGAAAATCTTTAATATCGCCATTCTTTTACTAAACTTACAGAAACATTACCAAATACAATTTAGCCTATATAAGCTGCATTCATAAAACAAAAGCATATGATCATTTACAAATGTTAATACTCAATGCAGGTCAAGGAATAGAACGGTTTGTTCAAGAGGAAATAAATGGTTTATCAAACAAAACAAAGATTCATTAATCATTGAGCACATTTGAGTCTCTTCCAACAAAGTGTCCTTAAAGATTTGTAGAAGGTGTTCTGACTGGCTGGAAGGAGGATGTAGAGCTTTACAGCAGCTGGACTTCCTCAGACAGTTATTTTAAGATTTTCTGGAAAGGAAACCTTTTTGGTTTAATGGCAGTGTCTCTTTAGTATGACATACTCTGCTGCCAGGAATGTTTTTTTGGCTATTCTAACATCTGGATATAGGCCCTCAGACAAAGCTATATAATCAAAATGGTTGCCTGCTTTTTCCATACATTTGGTAACCTGTACCTCTGCTTTCAGCACACATAAAGTGAAGTCTGTATAAATTGTTAAAATATAAGCCTTCAGAAATCATTTGTTTCAATGGCTCAGTAATACACCAGACACCAAGTATAAGGTACAGGGCTCAGTCCCTGGGATATTGAGCATAGAAACAGCGTGTGTATAATACCCCAAGTCCATAGTTCATGATATATTATTTATAAGGTGTTTAGCACACCATACCCTGAAAACCTAGGCCAGTGATAAAGAGTTTAAAGAAGAACCAAATAATCCCCAGCACAAACTAATCATTATATAGAGCCGACATACTGTAAATACCTGCAGCCCAAACCACATTAATTGAAATCATTCAAATCCCAATACTTTTCCTGTACAAGTCTATAAAAGTTATCCAGTGGTTATATGTCCAGGTTTTAGGTAATTATTATAAGTGGGAAATGTATGTATAATTTTATTTATAAAGCGCCACAAATTTACATAGCTCTGTACAATAAATTATACAGAGTGACAGGTGCACTTTTTAAAGCATTTTTTTTTGATGTGCAAAAGAGGTTATACTCTCTGTGGCATTTATCCATTTGACTCTTCACACTATATATTTCATGTTTGCTTGGCTATGAATTTTTTGTTTGCATGACCTCTTACTGTTTCACATTCCAGCCTTTCTGGGGTCTCTGAATGTCTATTGTTCATTTTGTGTATGAAACAAGTTCAAGGTAACCCTGGAATTGGCTACAGAAGAAAGAGGAGGAGTCCAATCAGTTATTAACTTTTATGTCAAGGTCCTGTGTCATACAGAGAAACTAGAATGTTGTGTACATTGCCACATGAATTCAACCTGCATTACTACTATGTGTGCTTTATAGGGAGGTTTACTGACTTAGTGTTTATTTGCACACATTTTAAACCAGTGCCTATATTGCAGATGATTTAAACTCTATACAAGATGGGAGCATTCCAATTAAAAATGCAGTATGTGATGTTTTCTGTAGTGGGTTTTGCTTCTTATTTGATCTCCTTATTAGCAGAAAGGCATATATTGTAATACAGGTATTTCTGAGTCTTGCCTTAATGCTATTGTACTGAGGGTTTTTTTACATGCAATCTTGGCACTGAAAAGGTGTGTGGGAGGAGAGGAGATCAAAAACGTACCCAACTATCATACCTTAGTAGCTGTAGGCGCCCCATACACCAAAGCTTTCCTCTATACCAGGTGTAGATGGCAGGGGGTGGAGTCTAATGATGTAGATCATGTCATGGGGCAAGGCTACACTGTTTAGCAAAAAGTCATCTGGGTTTGGGACCTTAGTGGGGCAGGGGGTGGGGTGCAACCCCATTTTAGACCAGTAAATTCTCAGGTCTGCCAGTCGTGTTTGAGGGCAGTGGCAACTTTGTTTGGAATTATGGGCTAAATCACCACCTCTGCAGTCATTGTAGTTTAACAACACTTTTCAGGGAACATAGCAGCAAACTCAGAGCTGGGACGCAGCTGCTAGAAGCAAGTGGGCCTCTGTGCCAGTATTTTAATTGTATCTCACTAGGCCCAATGCAGGATCGGTACTGGGGTCCCCTCCCTGACTCAGCACCACCCCTCTGGACCAGACTTACTGGTATTAGGGGGAGTATCAGACACAGATTCTGCAGGGTTTCAGAGCAATTACAGCTGTTGTAGCAGAGGGACTGTCCCCCTGGGGGATTGGGCCTGGTTGCAACAATTGTGATCCCTGCTCTGTGCAAACTTTAGGACTGGGTTCCCTTTCTTTCCTGCCCAAACACCAATGTTCCCAGTTATACTTTATTTAGTGATCTTCTTTGGTCCCTGCATGTGGAATTATTTGCTGACCACGTAATAGTGCAGTTTCTGTCTGCTTATGATGTATGATACAATTATTTGTGCCCAGTGGTGTTACCTCAAGTCCCCCAGCCCCCCTAAGTGTTGAGTGTTCTTCTGTAAATGGTAAAGTAAATGTGTAAAGAAATAGGCAACGGATGTCTTTGAAGCTATGCACTGTATATGTTTCCATTTACCAGCTGGCCAAATTCCCCCGTTGCCTCTCATCGTGTCTCTTTATATGCAGCTATAGAAGAGGATCATGTGTAGATTACATTTCTGGTACAAGCCGCCTGCAGAAGAATGATCAATCCCTATTTTACATGACTCAGTTTATTACTGTGTTTTTAAATAAAATATTGTCAAAAAAAAAAAAAAAAGCATCTCCGTAGACGTGCACTGAAAATTCTTGACTTAATCTACCTTTGTACCATGTACCTATGACCTCGCAGTTGCAGAATACCTGTGACCGTGTTTGTACTATGCAGTGGTATAGTCTTGCTGCCTCCTAGAATGGCCTCCTATTTATAGCAATGTAAAATACCTGTTATTTTCTTGAAACTATTGCAAGTAGACATCAATACTTACATAATTGTGTGAGCATTTCAGAAATCCATTTTTTTTTTATGCTAATTGTGATGAAAGCAAAATGCCTGCATATTAGCTGCAGGGTGTATGCTTAGCATTGCTGATGTAGTTGGCCGCAGTATAAATGTGGCATAATTCTGGACAGATAAGATGGAGCTGTCATTGTCTTTTCTCCATTCAGTATTTACTTGCTTTTGTAGTACAGCCAACATCCATTAACGATTTAATGTTCACCCCCTGTGCCTGTTATTTGCCAAGCCAGCTATGGATTGCAGTGGAAGAGGGGGTGCGCTATTTGCCAGATGGTAATGTTATTGATGAATGTTCCTTTACTGTAGTACTCCAATTATATGTAAAGATGCAGACCTATTAGGCCGCAAATCCCTATAGCACTTACCTTCTCCAGCCACACTAGTGTTGAATGCGAGCGTGCATGCGAACGCTTCTTGCCGCATACTTCCTGAGCATGCAGACGCGACGCAAAGAATGCGAGTAGGTACGAGGAGCCACGAACGCCGAGGGAGTGTTTACACTGCCTCGGGTAAGTACAATAGAAAAGTGTGCTAGCTATTTAGTGCTAAATAGCACTAAATAAGAGATATCTGCGATCTCAATATTTATAAAGCCCCTTAAGATCATTTTTATCATCGAAAAAGGATTGCCAGTTTGAAAGTGCTGAATTATTGTTCCCTATGGAGCATCTTCTCAATTTTTTCAAACATGCAAATCAGGTTAGTTTCCCTGTTGAAAAAAACTGGAGGTATTAATATTGATAGGAAACAGAATTGTACCCTCACTATAAACAGTGCAAATTATGGCAGTGTTTAATGCATCAATATATCCATATATCCAGATCTCTTACAAGTACGTTTTATTTACCCCTATATAAATTAGGTGAATTGAAAAGTGCAGCATACAAAAAATACCAACCAATACACTGCGAATAACAGCGATATGTATTGAACAGGTTGAAATGACCTTCATAAATATCCCACTTTGGCTATCACATATTGTTGCAAATTAATTTTTCCTTGTAAAGTCACTCAGTCATAAATATGCCCCTCTCTACCTTCAGGAAGTCTCCACCTGCAGGAAGTAGAGATCAATGCACAAATACCCCATGCATCAGACCAGACCTGGGCATTGTGCGGGCCATATGCGACCCACAAACTATTTCTTACCGGCCCGCGTGAGCCTGCGAAAATGAGGGGGCGTGGCCAATTACCATAGGTGTCACCAAGTTAACTATATTACTCTGGCCCTCTAACCCCATTACAGTTTGTCACGTGGCCCCATGGGAAAATTAATTGCCCACCCTTGCATCAGACCATGGGTGAATACAGGAAGTAAAATTAAGAGACGTTTATGGGGCTAGGAAGTCCAGGCAGATTATTTGCATCAGAGTCCTTTGGTCTCTCGTTTTGTCACTGCAATAAAATACTGCTACTAATTAAAAGTAAATATATTTATAAAATGAAAAATAGTTTTCAGAAGAAATGGGGTAATTTAAATGACTCTTTTACGTGTTACTAAAAGGTGACTTAATTTGTGGTGGATGTGCTTTTCTTTTAGGTGAGCTAGTTGTCATACATCATTATAAGCAGATGGCAGGGCATGCCAAGTACAGATTAAATCAGCCAGTGAAAGTCTCTGCATGTGATGTGTGTTGCAGGGATGACAGTGGGGGAAAAAACAATGTGACATTCATACTGGGAGTGTAGGACCTATGCTGATATATTTAGTTCCTTTCCAGGAGAGTGGCACAGAGCCAGACTCCAGCTGCTTGTGGTTAACCACTCTTACCACACAGGAAGGTGTAGCTATGTGCAAAGCCCTCTGGAATCCTTGTTCTTTATTTTATCATTTCTTTATTTATTTTTTTTGTTGTGAAGCTATACTTGTAAAACTGAGTCCCTGTCATTTTTCACCAAGACGTCCACTGTGCCCTCTTCCACTCACTCCCAGAGTATCTTGTTTCATTGTGTAGATTAGTCTCTGGATCTCTTAGTACTTTGTTTAGCAGTACTGTAAGAAAGAGCTATTTTGGCACCAGCATGATATCTAGATCCCATGCTGTTTAACTGACTGGTTCTTATTACTAAGAGGAGGAACTAGAAACTAGCCTAATGCAAACATTATCTAATATATTACATTCCTTTTGGCTATGCTTTTATTTTATTACCCTCTGCATTATTAATATTCTGTGCTTACCTACTCCTTGGTACTCCTTACTCCAGAGTAAAGTTTAAAGAATGTTACAAACTGCTCTATGGACTAAGAGCAAGTCTGATGGTTTACTAGCAAATTCTATTCTTGCTGCCTTTTGAGATAAAGCTTCCAATTTAAAAAATTAGTTTCTAGGCTATAGTTCCATTTTTACATTTTCCAGCTGTTAAAATCCTAACCCTTACAAGAACTGTTTTAGTATAGCATACAGGGTTCTCAAACTCGCGGCCCTCCAGCTGTTACAAAACTACAATTCCCATCATGCCTGGACAGCCAATGGCTGTCCAGGCATGATGGGAATTGTAGTTTTGC
>JAKJJM010087891.1:0-12924 GCA_021901965.1 Pipa carvalhoi
ATTGCTGCCAAGGGAGGGTCAACCAGCTATTAATTCCATGGGTTCACTTACTTTTTCCACTATCACTTTGAATGTTGAATGAGTGTGTTCAATAAAGACCTGAACAAAAATTAATTTTTTTTGTGTTATTATTTTGGGCACATTATATTTGTCGATGCGCTTGACTTGGATGAGGATCAGATCACATTTTATGACAAGTCAATGTAGAAAACCATAAAGTTTCAAGAGGTTCAGATACTTTTTCTTGCCACTGTATGTTGTGGATTGTTTATCAAACAGCAACAGTGTTCAGGCCCCGCTCCATACTCCCCAGCACAGGCCGGTCACAGTTTTCAAAGATTAAATCCACTACATATATAAATTAAGGCTTCGATAGGGACTCCCGAATAAGGGTGCCTTTTATCTTGCTAATAATTGTTGAGGGCATCTTGTCATGCTTACTGAAAATTCTTCAAGTGCATATCTGCATGCATATACATGAGAGGGATCTGTCACATTGCTGTAGGCATTGTCCATAGACATCACAGTCTATTCATAAGCCCTACAAATTGCTTGACTTTTGGTGTCTATGGCTTTATGAGGAGGTAACAGATTTAAAAGCTTCCACGGATGAATAACATAAAATATGCAGAGAAGGGAAATAAGAGAAAGCACTGAATTATTTCATCTTCTTTGCTATCTCATTTACAAACATCTTACCTTCTTTGCTAGAAGAGCAGTGTCCAATTGCTTTCCTCAAGGGTCAGCTAAAGAAAAGAGGAACGAATGGCAGGACAAGACTAGAATATATTACGTTAACGACCAAATGGTAGCTTTTGATGGAGGATGTCTAACTTCTGGTTAACAGTCATGCATGGATTAATGTTATATTAGGATCACATTGAATTACTTAATCAGATTAATCTGGAAAGCAGCATGTTCTGAGCTTGTAGGACACATTTTGGCTGTGGCTCATGTAATGGATGATCCTGAATCAGGATTGTCCTTTAGAGTGTTTTGTAGAAGTAAGCCAACCCTTAGCATTATGGGACAAATTACAGTTGATTACAAGTACATTCTACCTTTGTGTACTATCAAGTATTATAAGGTTATTTTAAGGGCAAAGATATTAATATTAACTTGACCAAGTAATTTTACCTTAGATGTTATACTGATACAACATCTTTCCTATATATTGTTGTAAAGATGCTTATGTGTAGGAGAAAGGGCTGTATAATTGGAGGCCTGTGGGATACATGTAGCCCTCCAAAACTTTCTTATGGCCTCCAAGCGGACCAGAAGCTTCACAGGCTTTTTTGGGTAACATAGATTTGATGTAACTTAAACATTGGGCAGTTTGCTGGCTCAGTGGTTAGCACTGCTGCCTTGAAGTGCTGGGTTTTTGGTTCAATTCCACCCTGAGTTTGTATGTTCTCGTGGGTTTCCCCCGGGTACTCTGGTTTCCTCCCAAAATCCAAAAAACATACTACATAGGTTAATTGTCTATGTGTATGACTGAATAGGGAAACTAGATTGTAAGCTCCACAGGGCAGGGACTGAAGTGAATGATGAATCTCTGTAAAGCGCTGCGTAATATATCCTCGTTATATAAATGAGTAAATATAAACTTGGCTCTGACTTGTGATATATTGGATAATTTGTCCTCTACATAGAAGAAGACGTACTGGTATGAACCAGGTTTTAGGCAGAGACCTTACCAGGTATAGTGCACCCGTGGGTGGGTTTGGGGGGGGCACCCACAAGCGGAGATTGCCCCAATACATCAGGAAGTCAGGAAGTCAGGCCTTAGGGGGGCGTGTCTATTGTAGTTGATTGGCAGGTTGGACACAAGATGGCAGCTCCCATAGCTTCAAACTGGACCAAGTTTACAGTGAGTATAACTTAACTATCCTAAAGATTATTTCCCCCCAAACTGTTTCATTTATGTTATATAATCACTGACTATGTAATAATGTGAAAATCAGGAGGTGATAGGTCCACTTTAACAACATGGCTGTTACCAGTAAAGATAAAAACAGAAAACAAAAAAAATTCATGAATTCAACTTTAAAGATAACATTTTTACAACTGCTGTATTTCAATAACTGCCATTCCAACCCAAATGGAATTTGATTTTTTGGTGCTACTATTCCTTTAAGCCAATAAGTAGTTGTAATAGGTCTCACATTTACAGCAGTTCTCATTGTTCTGAATACTTTATCTTCTGGGCAATGTGCTAATTGTTCTCTTTGAAGTAGAAGTATCTGTTAATTGAGCTAATTACTTTATGAAAAAAAAAAACCAAAACATGTTTTTCTCTCTTTTTTGTAACTATAAGTGCAGACTGCTGACCGCATATGCTCACAATACAGAATAAAAACATTCTGATTCATTTGCAGACTGGGATGCAGGAGAGAGTTTGTTTGTACTAATATTTAACAAAAGCAAGTGGAGCCAGCCAGTGTGCACAATAATCCTCCAATTAAAGGGTAGTTTAATAAAAGATTTATAGTGCTCAAAGGCAAAACACGAAGCCACAGCATTGACCAATTATCTTTCTGAGTGCTGGTAGGGTACAGAAAGCTTTGCAGAGTAATGCAATTTATACCTTTCCTGCAATATAGGCCACCAACTGTAATCAGATGGATGGGACAGCCATTATTTTAGTAAATGTATCATTGTTTGTGTTAATGAGCTGGATGCCTTTACTTCTCTGTCAGTGCCACAATGCTATCCCTCTGATTTAGGAGGTCTGGACACCTTCAGCTTGCCTTTGTTTCACTTCACTTTATTCTTTTTTAGACAATCGGTTATTTTAGACCTGGAATTCAGGCCAAATTCAGCCTTCTGCCTCTGTTTCTCTGGAATTTAAATTTGACGGTTACCCTGGAGATGGAAAAGAAAAAAAAAAAAAGCAATTTCTTTTTTCTTTCCCAATTTGGGTTGTTTGCGGATTCCCTTTAACTTTTCTAACGAAACGAGATTTTTTTTTCTCCTAGTATCTTCTGCAGTCAGCATTTTGGCGTTGCCTGTGCCAAAAGGGTAGTATGGCAGCTGCATTTGTATAGTAAATTATTTCTACAGCGATGTTACGTTAATGCTATTTTTGACGTGGAAAGATCCAGTCATGGGTTTGGCTATTTATTTTATGTGTTGAAAAATAAGGTCTTGAGAATACCTATTCTCCCTCATCGTATGAAACTACTTGATACCTCTGGATACTGATACACTCAGACTTGATCTGACCTGCAATTTGCCATTTTCTGCTATTAACTTTTAATAGCCATGTAAGAAATCAATTTCTACTTATACATACTGCCTCCCATTTGAATCAAAATTATATTAAAGGGTATGTAAACTCTTTCTATAAAGAGAGCCCTATTTACCAATTGTCAAGCAATATAGCGATTAAGAAACTCCTGACTCACCTCTTAATTCAGCAGGGCTCAATATCCCCCTGTAACTTGCTTTGTCTCTGTGAACGAGTCCCCTGCTGTGTGTATATGGATATAAACAGGCTTTATATAAGGAGAAGGGAAAGGGATTCTACACTCTCTGAATAGTTCTAGGATGTCATTCGGGAGGCGGAGCTTATCAGCACTATACAGGAAGAGTCTGTACACAGAACGGCTGTGGGAGCAGGGCTATTTAAACAAGAGGCAAGTACTACTGATCCCAAAATTGTTTTTAGATTTTAATGTTTAAGTTGGCTTTCTATATGTATGCATGTCAAATATAAATAATGTTGTATTCAAACTTGTCATACCCTTTAAGGCTACCAAAATGGACGTTTTTGAGCAAACTTAACAGGTAACTGGGTTTTGTGGCCCCCTAGCAACAAAAACTTTTTATTGTGACCCAACCTTCTGGGTATACCACATAGATGTCCTTCTAGATGGAAGATGTTGGATAGTGCTCAATGATACCACGAGGAAATGCATTAGTGATGAAACAAAGCAATTCTGCCCCAGTGAAGTTGCCTATAGCAACCAATAAGACATCTGCTTTTATTACTCTATTTGCACTAGACTGATCACAGCTGATTGCTGATTGGTTGCTGCTGGAATTACACTAGAGGCAATCTGTGCTTCAGTACATTTCCGCCCAAATAAACTCTTGTTCTTCTACAAGAAGTTGAAGAATCTTTTTTTAAAAATATTTCAGTAATTAAGGTTCCTGATACAAAGCAAAGATATGACATAACTAAAGCTGTCAAAATGTGCTAGAAGAAAAGTCGTTGATTCGCTGTAAGAATGATTACACGAGCACTTTCTGCCTGACTCAGCTGCATAAATACAATGGAAATGACGGACAAATAAGTGAAAAGTAAGAATTGACAAGAAAAGAACAGAGACTTACAGGAAAGATTTCATGTCCAAGCCACGATTTCGAATTTGACCAACCACATAGTCCCAGCTGCCAGCATTAGTTCTGTTCCTGATGCCAGCTTGTCGGTATTTGGAACCAGCTGAGGTTGGTGGTCGGTTCTGACCAGTGCGTTGGGGGCGAGTGTTGCTGGTGTTGCTGCTGCTGGTAGAAGGTGGTTGATGTTGCAGCTGTAGCTGCCCCAGGCTCTGGCTAGTGGTTGGCTGGCAGTGATTGTGCTTCTGGTGTAGGCTGAGAGGTTGCTGGAGACTCTGCTGGCGAAGCAGCGTACGGGGGCGCTGGCATTTCATATCTCCTGCAGACATGGGGATATGGTCGAGGGTAGTGGCTGCAGACAGGGTGGGGTCCTCAAAACTTAGGCAGGGAGTAGAAGAGGAAAGAAAGGAAAAGGTAAAGGGGAGAGACTGCAGTACAGATGGTATACAAGTCAAAGAGAGAGAACTTTAATAAGGTCATATAAAACAGCTAAGGGAACCTTCTACAACCACAGACATAACTCTTAAGTGATGAAAATGATGATGATTTATGTGGATTCAATGAAGTATTTGTAACATTTTTGGATTTTTTCTGGAGTGCTGTCTATCAAAAGAGAGCCTTAGGATTTCACTTAGTGTAAAAAAGATGCAGTCAGCCTTTGTGGAATGTAATTGATAATTTATAGTGGCAGATTCATTTTCTTTATTTTGTAAGTTTTGTCTCAAAAATTAATTTTTTTTTCGTCAAAAATGTTCACTACAGTTGGGTTTTTTTGTGCACAAGTTTTAAGTTTCACTCATTTTTTTAGTTCACAAACTGTTCACCAATCCAGACCTGGTATCAACCATTATTTCCTACGGGAAAGCAGTAAGTTGATGGCAAAACTGAAAAAAAAAATGAATTTGGTATTTTTGCTCTTGTTACAACAGATCTGATTTTTTCCTATTCGATATTGATAGAAAAGGAGATTAGAAAATAATTGTGCTCGAAACAAATAGAAACAAAAAGCAGGAGTGGGGTTTAGCTCCTTATAATGCCACTGACGGCAAAGCAGGCCCGGAAAAGATTATGGGGAATATTGACTAAAGTCTGAGGGCCACATTCTCCAAGCTGCGAATGTGCCCTTCCAAATTCATTTTCACGAAGTTCATGAGACGCGCCGCTGAGATTGTAGCGGACGCACTTCAAGAACAGGTGAACAGAGTTTTGTCTTCCGCTCGCAGAATTCACCAAAGACAGTCGCAATAGACTGCTACTGTCGCAGTTGCAACTTTATGATGAGAATATTGCGACTTTACTATGGGAATATTGTCATGGTTGCAACTTTAGAATAGTCTCGGTCGCAGATTTGCTATGGGAATCCGTTGTTTGAGAATTCAACAGCCGAATTCTCACTTTAGCCAATAACCCCCTATACCAATAGTAGCACTACACTTTCAATCTAAATCAGTGGTCAGCAAACTGTTTTAGGGAGGGAGCCATATCGCTCCCTCCTCCCCCGGCGACTCTTTCCTAAAGAGCCGCAAAGGGGGAGGAGCGAACGCACCTGATCCCATGACCTGCCGATGTCCAATCAGGAGCGTCGGAGGTCATGGGGGCAGGGCTACAGGGCGGGACTAGAGAGTGCGCCACGAGCCACACTTTGCCGACCACTGATCTAAATAAACAGCATCAAAACCTGAAATTGTTTTACTTACATTTACAGCTTAGCACTATCATTGCCATGGGCAATACTGGATACTATGTATACTATGTACTAACGTTCTGCTGTCAGTAGAGCTACAAATTATTTCTTCACATGCATTTGCAAATCGTAATTAAATGGAAAACTTTCACGTAACCAACCAGACTAACAGATCGCCAAGATAAATTGGCAGAGATCAAAAACAGTCAAATGGACTGTGACAAAACTGTCCCAAAACTGTTCCATAACATGCATTTACTTATATCTAGCAATCAACCTTAAGGGCGAAATTTATATAAGTCGAAAAGGCCAATCTTGGCCTTTTCAAATTTTATAGACTGTAATAAAAAACAGGTATTTGAATGATATTTTTCAATTGGTACCCATTTTTTTTTTTACGGTCGATAAAATTCGCCCTAAGGGTGAAATTTACAAAAGTTGAAAATGATTGACTTTTTTCGAGCTGTTTTCGCGGCGAAAAAGGGGCAAAAAGGTTGAAAATTAAGTTTCTGACCTTTTCGCCCCCATTTTTCGTGGCGAAAACTGGCCAAAAAATGGGCAAAAAGGTCAGAAATTATGTTTTTGACCTTTTTTCCCCCTATTCACCAATTTTTCGGCCCTTTCTGCGGTGAAAAACTGCTGTTCGAAAAAGCGAAAAAAAATCATTTTCGACTTTTTGTAAATTTTGCCCTATATGTTTCAAAGTGGAACAAAGAAGGGGATTTTTTATTGTTGACCCTCTGAAGTTATAAATTAAAAAACTATTTGTTGTTCTTTTGGTATATGTATGTATATTTTTATCTATAAAGTAACAGTAAGTTACGCAGCGCTGTACAATACAAAAATACAATTAAAATACAGACATGGGAACGTGCTTAATACAGAACAAGTGAAGTAAATTACAAGCATAAAACCATGAAGATACATCGCTGTGTCAGGCCATGACAAGAGGAGGTAGGTCTCTGTCCTATAGATCTGGTGTCACTCATAGGCAGTGACAATAGATATGCCCACTAATTCCACAAAAAAAGCTCATATTCCTCTCTGAAAATACTATTCTGTAAGTGACATTTGCAGTCTGAGGATGTAACAAGTTCCATTTCACTGTTCCAGTAAGCAGCCATTTTGTGCAACACTGCTGCTGTGCCTATGTCAACATCCCTTTTACAAATGGAGGGGTTAAAAACTGGTGATTTGATTACTGTTCATTTTGCATATTCAAGCACATGAATGATGCTGACAGGTGGTGAGTGGGATGGGGAGTACAGCTTTTTATAGCTTCTTTATAAACTCACCTAACACAGAAACCTTTTTTTGGATGAGAGAGTATTTGAGCAATTCAAAAGAAATACAAGCACTTGATTATTTCAAGGAAGGCATATAGCAGTGAAAAGAAAACTTTTGCTAATGTACCAGACTAACCTCAAGCATTGTCCTAAGAACTTAATTAGTGGGTGAATACTGGTTACTGGAGTTCCAAAAAGAGCTGGAGGCTCATAGGTTGCAGGTGTAGAGGGTCATGTGTAAAAGTCCCCACTTTTAGCTTATTATCCCAACCAATTAGCACTCTGTAGTCCCCAAAGCCATTTCCCTCATTGGAAATTCTACGGATGTAATGTAAGTCCCTGGTCAGCACAAGGTCAGACCAAGCAGTCTGGGAACTATGGGAAGTAAGAGAACAGTTATCCCACTAAGACATAACTTGATCCTATTTTAGCCATTCCTTGGGCCTTTAATACCCAGATCCATGTTAGGAAACCCATACTGGGTCACCCTGTTGCAAGTTCTCCTGGGATGGAGGACAACTTCTAAACTGCTACAGTGTGTGCAAATCATCATCCTCAACCAGAACTATCTATTTGATCTAAGACAGCGGTTCTCAACCTGTGGGTGGTGACCCCATTGGGGGTCGAATGATGATTTGCCAGGGGTCATTTAAGACCATGGGAAATATAGGGTTTGAATGGGGTTGCCCAATAATAATTAATGAATGGGGGTCGCCAAATCATGGAGAATTGTACTAAAGGGTTGCGGCAATAAAAAGATTGAGAATCACTGATGTAGGGCTTTACAATAAAATACAGGACTTTAGGAAGAATCTGGGGTGTCTTTTTTTAAATGTCTTGATTTTTTTTACTTTACAGCCACTACTACCCCCAGATGTACTAATCTTATTGTACTAGCATAGGAGAGGTATATTCAGTGGTTCTCTGGTGTTTAGATTATGAGATTGTTGACTGGTTATTTTCATACAAGATGGAAGAGTTATCAATCATCTGATTTAACTACGGTATATTACGTCTTATGGTACACCTTATTGGCTGACTGGATACTCATTTTTAAAAACTCTTAAGAAAGTTGTCATATTTTTCTAATCTAATTTCAAAACAACCTGGGCACTATAAAGAACAATGTGTTGTATATGTGCACAGCTAATATGTAGTATTTAATATTTTATGGGAATAGTCTATTGCCTGCTCATTATGTTTAACAGAGGAACATGCTACAAGTATAGAAAACTAAATACTCATTTTCCTAGGGGTGATTCTGAAGGTGGGGGGAAATATTGGCAATGTGCTTATTAGCTCCAGTCCTGCCTCCTGCTTGTCTCAAAAATGATTTTCTTGTCTTCTCCATGCAGCCTGCGATCCTCTTCATTTCCTGCTTCCTCTTGAAATTTGGAGAGCAGAGCAAGCACAGAAGCAGTATTAAATCAGAATTCTCAGAAGACAAGAAGAGCGGTGTTGAGCAGGAGACAGCACTAGGCTGAAGAAGCACACAAGTAAATATTTCACCACCCCTCCCTTCAGAATCACCCCTATGGAAAACAAGCATTTAGTTCTTTCCTTTCTAAATAAGAAGAAAGTTTCTTATCATCATTTTTTATTTCAACAGATGAGGACATATATCTTCTATGAGAAGCTTTGTGCAGAACTGTGGTCACCATGGTGATGCTTTTAGGAGCTTCCCAACGGTCTAGTTATTAAACTGGTAAATATTTTACGGGTGTATATTTGTTTTAAAAAAAAAGAAAGGAAAAGTAATGTAGCAATCATCGCTAACTCTTCATACATCAGTCATTTTTACTTCTCATATATCCATCAAAGATTGAGAACGTTTGTTTATTGCTCACCACTCAGCCAATTCCCAAGATGACTGTAAAACTATATGTGCAACCATTTAGTAACATTGTATTGCATGGAGAGGGAAACCAGGTTACCTCCTTCAACCGTTCCTGAATAGAAATGATCAACATATAAATACTTAGAGGCCAGTCATTTTTAGTTCCCGCTATAATGTAACCATTGGGATGTGAGAGTTTTAATGCAAAAATTGAATTTTGATAAAAAGGTAGTGACTGCAATCAGCATGGCTTTATGAAAGTCTACAAGATACTGATGTTTAAAACCTGCGGGAATGACTCCAAATCAATACAAGCTGCAGTTAATCAATGAGAGGTGACAGACCATACAGAAACAAGGGGAGACCTGCACAGCATAGTCAGGTCACATTGTGAAGAGGAAGTACATAAGAGCAGATTTCCTGTTTATCCTTAGCTTCCTTAGCTATGAGCAACATTAAAAAAAACAGCAGCGCCAAAAAATTAAAATGCCTCAAATGCATTTAGAGTTACTATGCATTCAATCAGTGCTACTGAAAATTCTAAATTGTGTCTGTAAAGTAAGATAATTAACCATTTAGCTTTAAAAATTGAGCTTTAAGGCACACTTCCTGAATATGCTTTAAGAAAAGCACCATAGAAACAATGGGACTGGGTAAGGTCTGTTTAATAACGTGGCTGCTATCAGTAAAGGTAAGAACAGATAAAAATCATGAATTTAACTTAACTTTAAGATAAAAAGTTTACAACTGCAGTAGTTGAATAACTGTTGGCCTATCCATATGGGAAATTTGATATTTTGATGTTATTTGTCCTCAGTTAAACCAATTGCTTGGATGCAGGTACATTTTTTTTCTGTATGTAAATTTCACTCCCACATTCAGGTACTCATACTTCAAATAATTTCCCTTCTTCAGACCAAGCTGTTCAACATCTCTTGTAGTGAGTTTAAACAACAGCACCAGCAGCACAATGTTCCATGTGAGGTGTAACACATTTTCAACATTACAGCTTCCCAGTCACTTACTTGAAACCCTCCCCCAGCATTATGGGAATATTGTCGCGATCGTGACTTTACTATTGTCGCAGTTGCGGATTTACTATGAGAATAAGGTCGTAGCCAACCGAAGTGATGAGAATTCACTTCCTCAGTCGAATTCTCACTTTGGCCAATAACCCCTTTTGTTTCTCTAGCATTAACTCGTTGAAAATCTTTTCCACTTTAATAAACATCTCCCTTTGCACTCATAAAAATAATTAGCCATTATCTTCTCTTAAATATTAAAAACCCAGTTAAATTCGATTTTTGCAATCAATGAAAAGAAATAGCCCCCAGGATTCATTTGAATAAAATTGCTGCAATGTCCAGTGAAAATTGTCCAGTGTTCTAATGACAGCCATAGACTGAATGCCACACATGTTGGGTACTTGTTATCTACAGTCCTCTATGATTAATTTGTATGCATCTGGAATATCTATACAATGGCGCTAATCAGACATGTATCGCACGATTTCATCCTACCCTTAGATTCACCTTTTTTGCCAGCAGTGGCTTTGTTTCTTACATAATTGTTTCTTTGATTATCCTCAATCCAACTAAGGGGATTATTCTCTAAAGTGGGAATTTGACTGTCGAATTCGTAAAAAGCGGATTCTCATAGTAAATCCGTGGCTGCGACAATTCTCCCATTATAAAGTCGTGACCGCGACAATTTTTGAAGTTCCAGCTTTGACAACATTTCCTTTGTAAAGTCACGACAATATTCTCATTATAAAGTTGCGACTGGGACAGTAGCAGTCTATTGCGACTGTCTTTAGCTGGCGAATTCGCACCTTTACATGACAATTCGGACTTTAGAAAATAACCCCCTATAGCTCTCTTAGGTCTGATGGAGCAACCTGACCTACCCAATACTTCTAAAGGCGTTCTTTCTCAAAAACAGACATCCTGTAGGCCTATTCCTGCTGATTCTAATGACACGTCTGTCATTTCTAAAAGGTGTTTAATTTAACTTTTATTTAACGTCAGTTCTAACTGTGCTGTCTGCAGCTAATATATTCACATTTTTTGACGTGTGAAAGAAATTATGCCCTCATGTTTTAACTTTTAACAGCAAAAGCAACAATGGCTGGAATGAGCAAAGGAATAAAATCCTCAATATTATAAATGACACTCTTCTTTAATTGGTGTTTCTATAGTTAACAATAATTTTGTTATCATAGCGTCAACTACAACACTGAGGTAATTAGAAGTAATGGGTGGCCACGCGATCACATTTGTCTAACTTTTCACTCATTTTTTTTCCCATAGGAAAAAAAAAAGTCCATATTTGCTTATTAATCTTTTTTGAGTTTTTCTTGTGCCTGCTAATTTGTTATCAATGTCAGTTTAGCTAAATAAAGGTTATACATTAAAGCGCGACTTCGCCAGGGGCAGAGAATTCACATCCCATTGCCTCTACAGATATGGACGCTTAGTGATGTGATTTCAACTTAGGGAAGTAAAGTGTCATAATTTTCCCATAATGCCTAGTGATCTGTTTAAAGAAGACAATGTCACTTTGCAGTTTTCTTAGATTAATTACAAAATAATATTTATCAGCGGGGTTGATTATAAGAAAGATATTGTCACCACTTGTCAATGTATTAAAGTCACCTGCATTACAACAAGTGTCATTTACATCCCTTTCTATGCGACAATATTCCTAATTCCTGCTGTCAGTTGGTCACTATATTTTATTTGTCATTGGAGTGTACAGTTGCCTTACACCAAACAGGAGCCCTGCCATTAGCCTTGCCCACTACTTCGCCACCTTTGAGCTGGCAAGTCAGTCTGTGAGATTGAAGCAGTATGCTTTGCCAAATTTATTACTTCGACATATTCCGACGCTTGGTAAATAGGAGAAAGTCACATGCATGCCCGCACAATGAATTGTGAAAAGGTGTGTAACTCTGCAACTGTTGCAAAGCGTAAAATTGGAAGCAAATTCTCCACATCGCAGAATTTGACGAATATGTGAAGTTGGGAAAGTGGCAAACAGATACAAGTCTAGACACCTGCAAGACTGTTCACACTTTGATGAAGAATCCCCACAGTCCCATACATTTAAGATGAGTTAGGTTTGAGCATAATCATTTTTTTCCCATTAACTTATCCTTTTGTGGTTCCTTTACTATTTATTGACTTTCTCTATCAGCATAATTTACTTGTTTTCCAATAATTTTACCATCGTGGCCTCAACTATGTAACAGAGAAAAGAGTGGATTTTAGCAGATCTGGAGTTTTGAACAGTTTTTGTTAAAGCTGAATTTAAAAAAGAAACAAATTGATGTTGAGTTCCACCTGGAACCCTTGATAAACTTCCCCCACAGTTGTGTGCCTATATATGACAATCATAGGGTCTAAATCATTCTTATTTCCTTTCGAACTCTTTGTATGGAATAAAGCATAGGGGAAACCAGCCTCTTCAAATGTTGACCTTTATTATCTAAAATCAGCAGGGATTGAAACAAATAAAAGTCAACTAGCGATGTAATGAAGAAATATTGATTTTTGAAAAGGCATGTCATAGATGAGTATTCTCTCATATTAATGACTCTTTGAAGCCATATTAATACATGTGTTTTTAAGAGCACTTTTGTCCTTGAATGGTCACTCAGTTTTCACTCTTTAGGGAAAAGTTTTTTTCTCTGTTGATTGTATGTGCTAACTGTGTATGTGTATATATATATATATATATATATATATATATATATATATATATATATATATATATAA